>RCUC01165315.1:0-87831 GCA_003697995.1 Taxidea taxus jeffersonii
GGGTTTCTCTGATTTATTATCTATTTGTAGACAATTTGGCATTTTTCATGATATTCTATTTATTTTGAAGAAAACTCAAAATAATCCAGATAGAAAGATATTCTTAAAGTTTTATTTGTTTTTTTTTCTTTTTTTTAGTATCTCTGTTCAGATAATCTTAAAAACCAGTATTCAAATAATACCAAAAGTTATTAAATGCATATATGTATGTATTCCGTGTAAGACATTTATTAAGATTTCCAAAAAGCTAACACGAAGTTTTTTAGTTATGCAAAGCATCTAGGGAGAAGTTCCTGTTAAGCCTTAATTAGAGGAGGCAGGTATAAGGGCAGGGAGACTTTAAACAGCCATGATATTCTGATCTATGTGGATGGCAAAAAGGAAGAATTGAAACAGAAGATTCTCAGCCTTCATCAGAGTGGTAGTAAATTTTGGCCAGACCAATGGGGAAAAGTCCCACTATTTCTCACAAAAGGTCCTCCACCAGTAACCCTAGTATGCTCAGTTATTGGCCAGGACATCCTGAGAAAATGCAGTTCCTGTACAAACATAGTCACACAACCAGAATGGTGGCAACTGGGGTTGCCTGTGTCTGCCATCTATGGTCCCTGAAGCAGAAGTTCTTTTTCTTCTCCTCCCCCTCGTCCTCCTCCTTCTTGTCCTCCTCCTCCTCCTTCTTTTCTTTTTAAATACATATTTATTTATTTATTTATTTAACACAGAGAGGGGGAGAGAACACAAGCAGGGGGAGAGGCAGAGGGAGAGGGAAAAGCAGACTTCCCACTGAGCAGGGAATCCACTGTGAGGCTAGATCCCAAGACCTTAAAATCATTACCTTATCCAAAGGTGGAAACTGAACCAACTGATACACCCAGGTACCTCCAAAGCAGGAGTTCTAACTGGCTACCACAGATATCAAGTATTTTATGGGAAAAGAAAAAAAAAAAAAGAAAGAAAGCAAAAGCAAAGAAAAAAGAAAAACCCAAAATAATAACCTTTAATGACAATTAGAAATGACAGGAATGTTATGTTTGATATACTTAAATATTTAATCATTATCTATGGGTACATATATATGCATGCATACATGCATATTTTTTTCATTTTAATTAAGAATGCTTTAATAATTTTAACATTGTTTTTTACATAATCCTCTCTTTTTAAAAATCAGTTTAAATGGAGAAGCTAAAATATTCAGCTTTAATTTCACCAGTAGATTTTTAATGTTTTGTAATCATAATGTTTAATTTGTGCTGTTCTTAGAACTTTAATTATGAAGCTAAATTGTACTAATACCCATTAGGTACTTCTTAATTGAAGGCACATCATATGTCTGATGTGGCAGTACTAATTGGTATAATTAAATTCTAATATGCATCAGTAGCCTAATTTTAAAAAGTGAATAAAAAGAAGATAGAAATAAGTCAGTTCTTGAAACAGCATAGCTGTAAAATACATTAGTGCATTTGCATTTGTAACATACACATTTATTCAGATCAGACCTCCCATCAATTATATTCCAAATTAATTTCACCAGATAATTTGAAATAGAGAGTAAGAAGGATTGGTCAGGTAAATATGTATGTGACTTCAAAAGGAACAGCCATAAAGTTCAAGAAGAACAATGCTTTTCTCTTACAAATTATTATGTAGGGCAAACCCTGTGAAAGTAAATACATTCCATATCATAATATGTTTTGGTGAAATTACAACTGGCTTGCAAATCACATTACAGGGTTGTTCAAGCAGGAGGTGAATCAGTGGTGAGTTCCTGCCTTGCTAATAGGCTCGAAAATACAAGAAAACATAATTTACATTTTCAAAAATGTTCATTTACTTCTGCTCTTAAATCTCATTTGTTCAGTGTGACATATATAATTTAAAAATAAGTTGAGTAATTTTGATTATACATTTTATTTTGATCTTTCAGCTTAAATCAGTAATGGAATATAATGGAATATATATATGTATGTATACATATATATATATACTCAGTAATGGAATATATAAACATACATATGCATTTTAAGTCAATAATTTCATTAGTTCTTTTTTTTAAAGATTTTATTTATTTATTTAGCACATATATAGAGAGAGAACACAAGCAGGGGAACAGGAGAGGAAGAAGCAGTCTCCTTGCTTAACCAGCTGAGCCACCCAGGGGCCTCTGGAATATCTATCTCTATAATTAAATGATACAGACTTAAATATGGAATTAAATTATAAACTATTTTACTTTCTTTATTTCAGGAATCCTCTTAGATAAATGTTTTTAATTTTGAAAAATAATTCTTATAGAACTATTTATTCAGATGTAAATTGAGATCCGAGCACAAATTCCAATATCATGGACAATTTAATTCACAATCAGTCAAATTACTGAGTGTACACATGAAATACATTTTCTCATTTATTCAGTTTTAAGAATCTGTATGATTTATCCATTTGGGTATGAGCTTACCACAGACTTCATATTTGTGTTACCTGTGCAATCAGACAGAACTCCATGTGTGTGCAATGACCTCATGCTGGGCTTAATGCTCTGCCTATCATCGTGAAATTTATAATAGCTTTAGAACATGGCACAACACTTATTTTCATTTTGCACTGGGACCCCCAAAAGTATAGAATTAGTCCAGTATTTTCTTATAACTAGACATTTTAATCTACTGAAGACAAGAAAAACTAATGCTTGAAAACTCAAAAGGAGAATTTTAAGGAACATTTTACTTTGCAGAGGTAATATAATTTTTTTTAAAGGTAATACAACAATTCTTAAAGTCATTTAATACTGTTAACTTGGGAAATGCAGTAGTTCACTTAAGTAATGTTTGCATAGAGAAGCATTGTCCGTTTACTTTACCATTGCATGTTGAAACGTTGGCAATAGTACATTTCAAAGGAGACATTTAATAAATTCATGTGTAGTAAAACTTCTTAGTTCTCTCAGAGCTATCTGGAAGGAATATTTTTCTTTGGTTTGTAAAAATATCAAAGTTCTTATAAACTCTTCAGCATTTTGACATTGACCTGAACAATTTATCAGATCTGGGAACCACCAAAGCACCACAGCAAAATAACCTCAGCTTACTATATTATCAGTGACCTGTGGAATTCAGGGAAAAAAATGTTTAAAGCTCCGTTATAATGGCCAAGTATTTGAAAATGGAGAAAGTAAAGCATGATTATAGAGATTGCATTATTGTATTAAAAATAAACACCATGAGGGGCACCTGGGTGGCTCAGTGGGTTAAGCCTCTGCCTTAGACTCAGGTCATGATCTCAGTGTCCTGGGATCGAGCCCCTCATGGGGCTCTCTGCTCAGCGGGGAGCCTGCTTTCCCCTCTCTCTCGGCCTGCCTCTCTGCCTACTTGTGATCTCTCTCTCTCTCTGTCTAATAAATAAATTTTAAAAATTATAAATAAATAAATAAATAAATAAATACCATGAATAATTAGAGCAATTTCTAAAAGAGATTTCTTAGTGGCTGATTGTTTTACTATTGTTTATTATTTATATGCCACCCATTTCATAAAATATGAAGATAGCATTCAGAAAGATAACAACTCCAGGTAAATAAATGAATCCATTAATATCATTACTCAGTTGAAATCATAACAAATGATAAGATGTCGACAGAAAAGTAATTCGAAGCCAGAAAAAAAAATAAACAAAAAACAGAGGTCTCTAATAATTAATTTCCAAATTTAAAAAAATAACTTTAGTTCCTATAAGATAAATAAAATGCTTCATGGACATATTTTAGAGACGAAATCCAGGACACATATTGGAATTAAACAAATGTTTAATGTAAGATAGACATAGGACTTCATTTTTGAATAGAACACTCTTTCCAATAAGTCAGTGGTTTTCACAATTTTCAAATTTTCTACACATTCTTTCCAAACCATATTTAACCTAGAAGAAGAAACAAATAAAAAACACAAAATTAGAGCTAATTTTGTTGTATCTGGATTGGCTCCAGAAAACATAAGAAATGATTACATTAAGCTGAACAAATGCAGAATTCCTATAATTTTCCATGCAGTAGACAAATTCTATAATATTGTGAAACAAATATAACATATTAAACACAATATACATTCATTTTCTTAATGGACTAATTCCTATTAATTCTCTTCTTTTAATAAAATTTAACTTTATTAGTAAATAAGAAAGAAATTATAAATGTAACAAAAAGAAAGGAAAAATACCTGTAACTATAACTTGCAAGTACACCAATTTGGGTTTCTATAATATTAGAAAGTTTTCTTTTTTCTAGCATTATGAGACTTTTCATTAAGTAAATTCCTCCTAGCATTTTACCTTGAATAATTTTCCAGAAAGTGACAGTTCCTCAAGTCACAGGAACAATTCCTGAAGCCATTAAAAATAGTAAGTGAAGTATTTTAAAAGTCACAATTTTTCTCTCTCACCAAGAGACTGTTAGGAATGAAACTCTATGTCTTGAATTCTGGTTTATCTCTCATTTTAAGTCACTTAGCATATTTTAATCAATAAATGGCCTGCATCTCCACTAGAATCAATCTCCTGCCCTCCATCCCACATCTTGATGGGTCTTCATAGATGCATGTGCTCTGATTAACCAAATCTTCCATATTTCAATGAAAACAGGACCGACCCAGTGTGCGTGAAAAATATAGCTTCAATAATTCTTTCAGTGAAGTGCTACCTTTTGCCCACCCCAGCTTCACACACCTAATGATCAAAAGATTGGCTGTATATCCATTTGGCATTCATTTGTAGTGGCCAGGCTTTTAGTGTTCTTTCTTTCTGCAAACAAATTAACATTGCAAATAAACTGCCCTTTTATTGCTTATGACATTTATTTATCTATACCAAGCCTCCCACTTCTGATTGCTCTTTCAAACCATTTGCTCTCTTTCCATTATGACAATTTTTGCTTTTGGCTTTCAGAACTCCTGTGATTCATCATGACTTTGGCCACAAATTGAGAATTCCCCAAAACCTTACTCTTCAGTTTCTTGACCACCACATCTATAACAACTTTTCTTCTTTCTTGTTTTAGGGAACAGTTGTTTCTTGATACTTAAAAAAAATTTTAATATTTGAAAAATAATTTAAGATATTTTACCTTTCCATAGTCTCTACCATCCATGGCATTCATCAACACTTTTTCAAGACCTACACTGGTACAGACTTTTGACCTCTTGAAGACTGAACATTCTATGGACTCCAGTATTTGTCGTTCTTACTTAGCCTTTTCACTACTTCTTTTCCCTCTTTGTTTGGGAAAAATTGTGTGTTCTATCATTATATTACCCAAATAATAGTTTTTTTTTTTAAGTAAATTTTGTAAGATGTGGGTGTCTGGTAAGAAAAAATTTTACTAGATCTGATAGTATGTTTTAGTCAGTTTCATGTTATTTCTTTTATATACATGTAGTTTCCTTTCATATGAAGCAAAAACGTGCTTTGCTTAGTTCAGTTTAATCTAATCCTATTATTATCTGTACATATTGTACTGAAACTTTTTACATTTCTAGATCATAGCTTTTGCCATTCTGTAGTATTTATTCTTGATGTGTTACATCTGTGGGAAAACACATCTGCTGCATCATCCTCTTCCAACAATATCTAGACACTGCTAAATGTGTGTGACTTTTGAGTTGAATGCTTCTTTTTTTTTAGTAGAAACATATTTAATATTTTAAGAACATTTTACAATATAATCAAGAAACATGTTCAAAATCTTTAGAAAGTTGAAACTATTTCCATTATTTGTGACACTTCTGTGATAAATTCAGATAGATAAAGCTATAATTTCCCTCTCAATTTCAAATCTGAAATTGAAAAGAATTATCTGGATTCTACTTATCACTAACTCAAAGAAAATCTCCCTGTTTTAATGTTGATACCATTCCATAAATCTCTACAAGACTGATTTTTTTTTTAAAGATTTTATTTATTTATTTGTCAGAGAGAGTGAGCACAGGCAGACAGAGTGGCAGGCAGAGGGAGAAGCAGGCTCCCTACAGAGGAAGAAGCCCGGTGTGGGACTCGATCCCAGGACGCTGGGATCATGACCTGAGCCGAAGGCAGCTGCTTAAACCACTGAGCCACCCAGGCGCCCTCTACAAGACTGATTTAACCATTAAATATTTTTAACCTAGTTTGGAAAGGACTAAAATTCATATGAGATCATTTCAATTCAATAAATTGGAACAAATCAAATTATAACATTTGTTTGAGCATATACTCAAGGTCATTCTCAGGACATATTGGTGATAGAGACAAAGATTTGTCTGAGTCAGCCTTGCTTGTTAATTTTATAAGTGGCTTGAATATGGCAATTGAAATTTTATCTAATCTCAGTTGTAAAGGATCCTGTAAGATGACATTCCATTCTTATGTTCTGAACATAAGTGATTATTAATATGTACAGGAGATTTTCAAGATAATTTTTATATTTATTATTTATATTTATTTGACACAGAGAGACACAGCAAAATAGGAAACACAAGCAGGGGGAGTGAGAGAGGGAGAAGCAGGCTTCCCACCAAACAGGGAGCCCAATCCAGGGATTGATCCCAGGATGACCTGACCCAAAGGTAGATGCTCAACCGACTGAGCCACCCAGGCACCCCTCAAGATAATTTTTAGAGGTTCATGACAAAAGACAGTATTTGAGGAAAAAAACTTGAAGTTTAAACACTGTATCTGATTCCTAAATCTAGAATTCTTTATGTGTTTTTTACATATCTTACACATATTTTTGTTGTACTTTTTTATAATTGACTTTTCTTTATTCCAAGGCCATAAACGACCTCTTATGTTTCAGTCTATAAGCTATTGTTTTGATTTTTTCATCCATAATTATCATGGATTTATTTTTATGATGTTGTGTTAGGAGCCATTATAGGCTAATATGATTCTTGTCAAGTTCATATGGTTTATTATTATAAAAATATACTGAGTTGCCCAGATAAAAATCTTTACTTCTATCATCTCACTATACAAAATAAAATATAAAGTGTCTCTCATCAAATAATATCCTAAGTCAGTTCTAAAATGTTTCAAAAAATGACAATTTTATGTTTGTAATTGAAAATGTTAACAGGTGTAATTTCTTTTGTATTTTGTGTTTTATGTCTTCCCCTGGTGCTTTTTTATTTTTTTCTTTTAAGTGAATCTAGGGAATTTAGGAGGCAGCAACCTTCCTGGAATTAGGGTGTGTGCTGTGATTTTTGCCAAAGCCTTTTACTGTTACTAGAAGACAGAAAAATAGAAAAAAAACTGCAAAATGAGGTCAAGAGCTCTGAGGAAAAGTGTTCTTACTGTCTAGTTATTTCAACCTTGTTATGTTAAGTAAACCTTTCATAGTAAGATCCCTAACAAAGCTGAATAGCTGGGGGAAGACTTGGACTTAATATGACCTCCAGGTCATATGATATTTGGGCTGTTGAGTCAAGTAGTAGCATAAAGGCAGATTGTAACGTAGAGAATAATAATGATTCATATAAATATTAGCTCATAATTGCCCACAGGTAGGCACTGTGCATACATACCTTCAGCATGAAGGCCTTCGAAAATAATGGGTGGATCTGGATATTGACCTCCTGTAGCAAAAAGAAACACTAGTAGACATGAACTTACTCCCCTTGTTCATTATTCAAAAAAATAAAAATCCTCATGAAATAATCTCTATAGGTATTGAAACTATTAAATCAGTGTATACATCTCAAATGGGAGATGATGAAGAATTTACTACAAATAAGGCATAAGGGAAAGATGACCCAAAGATCTAAGTAAATGTTTTAAGATTATGATATCCATTTTGTCAATTTTGAAAGGTTCATATTCCTGAAAATCACGTTGTTTCTTATCAAATATATTTATACCAGAATTTATTTTATTTCTAAATTGGATTTTATTTTTAAAACAGTTATATGCATTATTTCACAATTGAATTAAATATTTATTGTGTTCTTTTTTGTCATTTTAGATTTTTTTTCTCTGTCAGTCAAACTATATACAGTCCAGTTTCTAGCCCAATTTTGGCTATAACATTATGAGCAACTATGTTAAAACTTGCCAGTTAATCATAACTTATAAATTATATATTCTTTAAATATTATATATTTTTACAAACATAAAGAAAAATTAAGCACAATCGTAACTCATATAATCTCGTTAAATATTTTTAACTTTTTGTACTATACACATCCTCAAAGAAATATATCATACTGAATACATAAAACAAACATTGAATAAATTACAGCTGGAAAATTGATCTCTAAATAATCAAAAGAAATTAATTCTAGTTCCTATTCAGTCTTTTTTTTTTTAAAGTAAACTCTATGCCCAAAGTGGGCACCCTGAGGTCAAGAGTCATATGCTTTACCAACTGAGCCAGCCAAGCACCATAAAACCTGGAAACTGTTGACAGCATTTTAAATTGATATTTACTGAGATATAATTCACATACAAAAATTTTAGGAAATTTTAAGGAATTCTCATATTTTTTTTGTATAAACCCTTTCAATAGAATTCCAGTGTGGACACATATTTGGCATGATTTTTAGATGACACCTATTCAGGAAAATATTCTAATAGATCATCCCTTTTTATTATTTCTCAATGATCTTTGAAATATTATTTTTTATCCTAGAAAATCTAGAGCAAATCTTGTTCTGATTATGCACTTTTATGTGTTGATAAATGATTCATGATGCAGCCAGTAGACTAAACTATTCTGTTCACTTTGCATTTATAATAATACATTTGTGTCAGTGTTTGCTCCAAATTAAATGATTACTTGATTTTTACTTTTGCTCTTAATTTTGAACTTTACTTAATATTGTGTTTATGTGATAACTTCTGTGAAAATACATATCTATTTTCTCTCAAGTAATACTATACAATTTAGAGACACAAGAATCTAACAGCATTTAATTATAATACATAAAAATGAGTATTTAAATATAGATGTTGGAAATGTGTTCTTTGTTTTTACATACTTAAATATAAATCATGTTACTCAGGTTTAGTTTACTTCTTTCAGGCTTTTGAATACAAGGACTTGTGATACCTGTTTGGAATATATTTAAATAGTAATTTATTTTATATAGCTTCATGTATAAGAGGTTCTATCAATTAGGAGAAGCAAAATAAAGATTTCAGTTTATGAAATATTCATTATACACTTTGTGATATACTTTGTTCAAATTGATAGAACTTTTGGACAATTGTAAAACTTTTCTGAAAAATAATCATAAATATCTAGTGGGAAGAAAGTCGGGTATGAAACTACTACACGAGGGAATTTGTTTCAGTAACTGAAACTGCTTGGAGCAGGATTAGGCTCCCGCTTATTTGTTCACAAGGAAATTGTCTAGATATACATATAGGTAGATCCATGAAATAGTGTTATAAAACATTTTAAATAAGCATATATTAATGTATAGAGACAGTTTTGAGGATTAATTTTCAACCTGTTAATTTTCTCTGTTAAAGCAAAGAGGATTTTACTATATGATTTACAAACATTCCTCAGATCTCATCATAGGTTGCCTTTTTTTTTTAAGATTTTATTTATTTATTTGACAGAGAGAGAGATCATAAGTAGGCAGAGAGGCAGGCAGAGAGAGGAGGGAAGCAGGCTCCCTACCTAGCAGAGAGTCTGATGTGGGGCTCAATCCCAGGACCCTGAGTTCATGACCTGAGCAAAGGCAGAGGCTTAACCCACTGAGCCACCAAGGTGCCCCAGATAGGTTGTCTTTTAAAACAGGAAGTATTTATTTATGTTTTTAATTAGATGAGAAACAAGTATGCACAAATTCAAAATCCCCCTTTTATCAGAAAATATTTTAAATTTTTATTGCTGAAATGATACCCAGTTAGTGGTTATCCTGGAATGGATATGTATTTCTTCAAGACTATGACATGCTATCTTGCATACAAAATCACCAAATAAATATGTTTACTGCTGATGAATTTTTACCTAATTATTCAATATATTTCTCTCAAAAAATGATTTAATAAATGAATTAACCAATAGTTAAATAATTAGATTCAGAATGAACATTATGTGACCTGTGTGTATACTTTTGAATTTTCAAGGCCAGTCATTGCATAGAAAAATTTTAATTATTTTTTTAAGATTATTTATTTATTTATTTGACAGAGAGAGATCACAAGTAGGCAGAGAGACAGGCAGAGAGAGAGGAGGAAGCAGGCTCTCCGCAGAGCAGAGAACCCAATGTGGGGCTCAGTCCCAGGACCCTGGGATCATGACCTGAGCCGAAAGCAGAGGCTTTAACCCACTGAGCCACCCAGGTGCCCCCAAATAAATTAAATCTTAAAAAAAAATGTTGCGACAAAGTTTAGGTTGCAAGAATATTTTTTTTAGCCATAAAAGGAAAGAATAGTTAGCTATTAAGGATTATACCCAGTGCTAAAAACATAAAGAAATTTCCATTATTTATTAAATAAGAAAGTATGATAATAATAAAACTCTTGTAATTGTATAGTAAAAGTTTATTCCTCAGACTTGTTATTGTGAATGATTCAAAAAAATATAGGATTTGGTTGAGGAGAATAGGAACAGGAAATTGCAATGTATAGTACAATTCTAAAATTGACACATTCGTATCAAAATCCATGTCTCATTTTCTAATTATATTGTAAAAAGTGAGATGAATTTGTCACAATGCATAAAAATGTCATGAGGGAAAGAAGTAGTAACCTAAGAGGCCATGATCTCAATATAGCTGTATTCTTTTACCAATTTGTATTTTATATCTTTGCAACATGAAGATTTGGGGAGAATTTGTTAAAAGTTACAATTGGGGGGTGCCTGGGTGTCTCAGTGGGTTAAAGCCTCTGCTTTCAGCTTGGGTCATGATTCCAGGTTCCTGGGATCGAGTCCCGCATCGGGCTCTCTGCTCAGCAGGGAGCCTGCTTCCTCCTCTCTCTCTCTCTGCCTGCCTCTCTGCCTATTTGTGATCTCTGTCTGTCAAATAAATAAATAAAATCTTAAAAAAAAGTTACAATTGGTTACTTAATGCTATAATTTAATAAAGTAAAATCTTGGTTTTTCTCTAATCGTTTCCTCTAGATTTCAAATTAAAATGTAAAAAAAATGGGTAATAATTTCAGAAACTGGTTAAAAATTACAATATTTAAATTATATAGGAAATTGATAATAGCAGTATATGACATAATAAATTAGCACATATGTACTCTTACAATGGTCTGAGTACTGTGTTAAACACATGTTATGTTTCATCTGAAAACCTATAATTCTGAGATAGGCTATTTTTATTCCCATTTAATATATGAGCTATATGAGACTTAGGTAATTTCACCAAGGTTACAGAGTAAGCAGTAAATTCAGAATTATAAGCCAAGTTTACACTGTTCTAAATAAAAACTGTTAAAGTTGAGCACTACATTTAACTTGAATTTTAAGACTTTTTTTATCCAATCATTAGTATTTTATAACAGATCTGGGAATAATATCTCTGAAGATTGTTTTTGCAGTCCCCTTACAAAAATCATTCTTGACATCCATATTTTTAAATCAAGGTTTGGTCTTTTATCTTTTATACCTTTATGCATTCTTTCACCCATGCTTTTGTGATTATATAGGCAAGATTACATAATCTTTCCATTATGCTTTCTAGAGTTCTTCAAAATCAGAGCTGCTTTCACTTTTCATTCATCATATTGGTGATCTACTCAGAAAAGAGCTCCCTGCTCAGGGAAGCAGGCTCCCTGCTGAGCAGAAAGCCCGATGCGGGACTCGATTCCAGGACCCTGAGATCATGACCTGAGCTGAAGGCAGTGACTTAACCCACTGAGCCACCCAGGTGCCCAAAATTTTAATTATTTATTTGAAGACAAAAATATAGTACTTAGTTCTGGATACATTTGTTAATGACTAAGATATATTAACAATATATTAAAAAAGAAGTAGTACAATCACATATTAACATTTATGCAAGAGGTTGTCTTTAGGGTATCACAAAGGGAAAAATAAATTAAAAATAAAAACATTCTAATACAAAAACCAAGAAGTCACCAAAGAGCCAAAACTATAATAACAATAACAATAGCCAAAATATTCCTGCTTTCTGAGTTTAATTGAAAAAACATGAAAATAAAAACAGAGCTGGGTGTCATTCTTCATGGATTCTTCATATTTGTTTTTGCTGGATTAAATGATTAGAACTTTCATCCTTTCTCTCAAGATTACCCTAATTTTCTAATCTCAAAATTAGAACCCAGTATCATCCCCTTTTTCTCATCAATCACACACTAGTCATGCATGTCACTGCACTTGTAATCCTCTGAGGGTCTCCCTTTTCAGGTAACTGTGTGTGACTGTGCTTTGTCAGTTTTTAGAAAAGTTTTATCTTTTCCCAAACTTTCACCTTAATAAATAAATATATATTTTAATATAATGTGTTAATAGAAAATCTGAGGTATGAAAGACCAACAGATCAGGAAACAAGGGCCATTGTGAACATAGTTTACTACTCACAGTTCCCAAGAGGAAAGAGCCTGTCACAACAAGGAGGGCCACACAGGGAAGCACCAGGATCAGTCACAAGGCAGGGAGAGAGGGAGGAATTTTGAGCAACAGGCTTTACTGTGGTTTCTGTGGGAAGGAACAAGCAAGCAGAGTAAACAGGCTTAAAATTGATTAGTTTGTCTTTGGTTGTCTGGTGCCTGTCCCTGGAGTGATCAGAGCAGGGGTACCGTAGGCCAGGATGTGAGATCCTTATAAGGGAAATGATTTGGGATCCACTGGTTTGTACTTGAAAAGTGAACTCCCAGGAGTTCAGAGGGGTGAGGGGCATTAAAAACGGAGGCTGTCCCTACATAGTACGTGAATATTCCCACTTCACTACATCTTTTTCAGTAGTTAAGAGTTTTCAAGAATCATCAGTTTGTGGGGTGGACATATTGTGACTTGGCTTTGTAGTTCTGCAATTACTAAAGCCATTGGACAAGTTTTTGTATGTTTATTAGCATTTTGAATTGTATATTTTGTATGTGGTTTTGAGTCTCTAACAAATGTTTCTACTGGGCTTTCTTAAAGAAAACTGATTTGCCTTTACTCTAAGGCCATGAACACAATCTCTTATTTCTATTCTGTAAGCTATTTTCTTGATTTTTTAGATACACAATTAACATGGATTTGATTTGGTAAGGCTGTGTTTTAGGAGCCAAGATTTTTGTTTCTTTCTTTTCTTTTCTCTCTTTCTTTCTTTCCACCTGGTTGTTTCATTTTTTCCTTCCACCTGGTTGTTTCTTTTCAAGATTTACTCTGTTATTCATTTCTCCCTAATTAATGTTCTTGGAATAGTCTGATTTCATGTATGTGTTGATATTCAAATGAATGAGTAGAACATGCTTAACTTTTCTACCATAGGTAAACATTACTTTCCATCTTTTTAATTAACAATGCTATTGTGATTGTCCGTGTACTTGTCACCCAAATCACATGAAAAAGGAATGGAATTCATAGGTTACAAGGTTTGTGCATGCTTAGCTTCATTAAATGCTAACATTTAACATACTAAATGATATGAATGTTACACAATGTGATCACATCAATTTGATGTCAGAAAGCAGTATACAGAAATTCCCATCATCTCATAACTCACACATAAACAAAATCTAACTGTTGATAACCTGATATATGGTGAAATTAATATCTCATCTTAGTTTTATTTTGAATTAAGAACACTGGGTACTTTTTCTTGCACTTTCATTTTATTAATAATTTTATTGTTTAAAATTCTTACATATTTCTCTATTTTTTTTGTCCTCTAAATAATAAATAGCAGCTTATTATGTTATGAATTTCAGTTGTTTGCTATTATTTAAACAAATACCTTCATCTGGTTTATGGTTATTTTCACTTTACTGTTGCTCATTCAAGAAGGGCATAGCTCTTAATATTAATTTGACCATTGGATCTCTTACTTTGAAATCAAGGGTAAATTATTTTTAAAGTTTGAAAGTTTTATCTTACATATCTATATGCTTAACTGCATGTATAAGGTGAGGTAAGGATACCTTGGCTTTTTTATCATAAATCATTTTACTTTAGCAGCTACTAAAATATATTTATGAAAATTATATTTTCTAAATGTCTTTGGATTATGGAAATTCAATTCATTTTGATATGTTATCTTATAACCATCAACTTTGTTCATCTTTTGTAATTCTAATAAATCTAGACATTCTCCACAATGCATTGCCATATGTATTATACATTCCATAGGATGACACTTTTTATATGTACTTCATGGCATGAGGCCATTATTGAAATTTTCTTCAGTTTAAAATTGGTAAACTTTTTAACCTCAAAAGGCAACCTCAAAAACAATTACTTTTAACTGTATGTGACTATTTCTTCAGATAGTAAATCAAAGTCAAGAGTTTTTTTCTTTTCCAAATTATTTTCTTATCAATAATGATGAGTCTATTATTTTCTAGTTTAAATAAATCCCCATTAATTTCAAATGCAAGTGTTATGGACTGAATGCTTGTGTTATCCATTTGGAGATGGGGCTTTGGGAGGTAATTAGATTTAGATGCAGTTATAAAAGTGAGGCTTTCATGATAGGATAAGTGCTTATCATGAAGAAGAAACTTATTAGACACACTGGAGAGCTTGCTCTCACACAATCTCTGTCTCTGTGTCTGTCTGTCTCCCTCTCTTTCCATCTCTTGATCCCCCTCCCTCATGCAGTCCTGGTCATATTGGTACATAGTCTAAAGGCAGTCATGTGCATACCAGGGAAAGAACTTTCACTATAATTAAAATGCTAGAATGCTGATCTTGGACTTCCTAGCTTCCAGACTGTGAGAAACAAATTTTTGTTGTTCAAATCAAAGTTTATGGTATTTTATTATGGCACCCCGAGTAAATGAAACATCAAACAATAAAATGTATAAAGTAATTAACTGAAAACTAAATTACACCAAATCCTGCCATCAAGAAGCAACCACTGTCAAAATTTGTTGAACAGCATTCCAGGTATTTCTTTAAAGTATATAGATAAATAAATAAACAATAGTAAAATGTTTTATTTAATTGAACATTAAAAATAATTGTATTTAATTATACTAGAAAATAAATACAATTTTGTGCAGAAAGACTGATTTTTGCTTATGCATATTAATTCCTAAAATAATTTTAAAGAGAACACATTATGATAAAAATGTTAGAGCTATTATAGCTTCCTTACAAGGAGAGAGAAAGCAAAATAACTTTTTTATGGATGAAACAGATCTTATAGCACATGGTATCACCTTGTTGAAGTGAGTCAGCTTCCTAAACTTGAATCTCAGTGCATAGATGTACCCACCCAAACAAAAGCAACATTGAACCAGCAACATTGGACGTCTTTCACTGACAATGTACTTGTTTCTAGAAGAGAAGAGTGGGTGCTTTCTATGAGCTTCCAAGAAGCTAAAGACAAAAATGATTCTGAGATATATATCTCTAAGTTTTTATTTCAGACTCTCTGTAAAAGTACCGCATTCCACTTTCCTGGAGCAGGGTGACGAAATGGGGAAAATGAGACAACAGCATGACACTAAAGGTTTCACCTCAAAGGGAAAGACATTTAGAACAGGAAGAAGCATTCCATAACCAACATTCTTTTGTTGTTGTTGTTAGCCTGATTAGACTTCACTATTATATGTATGATCCCTCAAAACTATACTCTCTCCTTATCATCTATAATCTTTTATACAAGATTAAAGAACCAAAGGCATTATTCAATAAAAATTGACAGAAGTTTCAGAAAACTTTCAGTTCCCTTGGCCAAAGATATTCCCACCAGCCCTTATGGCCATATAGTTCACTCCCTTAGAACATGTGATTTATATTGTTGACTGGAACACCCATACATTTAGAGATTTTAGAGATTTTATCTCTAATATTAAACCCTACTCTGCTGTTTTCTGATATAGCAATATACCAGGGGACTCCTGTACTACATCCAGAGTAATCATCAACAGATTAACACCATTTACCACATATTCCTAAGTAGCCTTTTTATTATTTTGTAAGTATTTTCTGGTATTGATAATAGCTGTCCTCATGGGGCCTTGTTAGGTACTGTTATTAGCAAATATAGCATTGAGACCCAAGGGAGTCAATTCATGGATTCAGTTTTCACAGCTAAAGAAGCAACACAGAAATCCAAAAACTGGAAAGCAACTCTAATAGGGTACCTCAGACTGTGGGCGGGTTCTCAGCTATCCTCCAGAGGCACCTGATCTTTGGAAATAGAGCTAATGCAAGACCTTTGCAACAAGTTAATGATCTCTAACAGTAGACATCCTTCCAAGATGGAACACAGAGAAGAGAATTATAATAAGACACATCAGGGAGCTTGTTTTTGGTCTCTCCCTGATGTATCTATATTTATATCATCTATATCTACCTGTATCTATTATCTATCTATCTATCTATCCATAGATCTTAAAATTCTTCTTTTTTTCACAGACCTCTTCTTTTCATTTACCCATAAGTCACCATTTTTTCTCTTTTCTTTCCTCCTTACTGCAATAATTATATCAGATTTTCATTCCTATTCCATTCTTAGAATATCCCAAACATTAGAAATTGCTGTCAATCTTACTGACTACTAGATGTAGAGCATCCATTATCAGACTCTCATGAACAAATCTTTAAAAAATTATTGTTTCATCAAACAAAAGTATAAGGAATCATAGCTCAGGTAGCATTTTCACATGCACTAACATGGACAAAGTATCTTAACTAATTAAAGTAATTAAATGATTAAAAGTGACATTATTAGTGTCTCTCTCTCCCAGCAGGGGCGGGGGAAATTATTGTGATCTATTAATTAGAGTCCAGGTGACTCTCAACTTAAGTTCAGCAAACTTCATTGGGCAATGGATCAAATACTTGCCAATGGGAACTGCCTAATAGAGATCCAAATATGTAACACAGCAAATGTAAGGTACTGGTCTCCACCTCATTTCTTGAACAACTCTTTTTTTTTTTTTTTTTTAATTCTGGTATTTTCATATGGCTTTCCCTTTTACTACTTCCTCTGTGGCCAGAATGCCTGTTCTCTTTGTCACAGACTAACACCTCATGTCTTTTAGGAATGATATTCCAAGGCTTGTCTGTGTAGAATGACCCTAATGTTATAAATAATTATGGCTAAAAATTTCAACTCAGGTGCAAGCTCTAGAATGACATTTTCCTTGATTATTGAGCATTCTACCTGGGAGAATTACTGACTCAAAATTTGTGTGAATAATCTCCGCAAGGTTCCCAGTAGTAGGATGGGTGTCATCAAAATAGACCAAAACCTGAAACACAGTTCTCCCTAACTCTAGCAGAAGTTTTTAAAGATTTTACTTCTTCCCTAGACATAACTGGCATGAGTAGTGATGGATTATTTCATTGTTCTAGATTTCTTGTTAGCTAGTCATGGTGGTATCTGTGATATTGCTAATATTTCTTGCTATATTTGGATTGGTGAACCAGGCAAGTACTTTAAAATGTTAGAACAAGTTATCACTGCCTTAAGGAATAAGCTCTAAGGCCTATCCTAATAGCTTGTAGGATTTATTCTCTTGGAGTGAGTTGGACAACTGGGATTCCTGTTTCTGAAGCATTTTATGGAAACTATCTATTGTTCTTGTTTTTGTCATAATGATCATGATGCTAGTCCATTGAATTCTAATCAAAGTCTTAACTGTCTTTTTATAGCCACTTTCTCATCAAAAGATTGGCATTACAATGAAGCTATAAAAAGCTCAAGAAGATTTCATGATATGATTTTTCAAAATGGACACAATTGAAGCATTCTCAAGTACTGAATATCTGAATCCTTGGACTTTCCTGAATTTGTTGGTCTTTTGCAGGCAAAATTATTACTAAATAGAGGGGAGGGTCAAATCATATATTGGAATGGAATTCTGTTGCACAATCTCTGCAGCCATCACCCCAGGAAATCAAACCACAACCTGTATATCGAGTGACACAAAAGAGTCATGATTTTTTCATTAACTACCAACTTCTGTAATTTTGCCCTTGCTGCCAGCTTAGGATCACCAGAGAAAGTTAAATATCTCCTAAACCAATCATATCAGCTACTTCACTTCTACTTAGCTCAACTCCATCTTCCCTCTACCTAAATTTTCTGAAGCTTTCCCTTTTTTTCAGCTATAAAGACTTCTCACTCTTCTGCCTGACTTTGAGTCTCTACAAAACTAAGACGATGGTAGCTGGCTCTTGTTATACCTAAATATGAATAGATAGTTTCAGTTTGCTCTCATTTGGGTATTCCTTATTTCTACAATATGCAAAGACATCTACCTCTGTAATAATATTTAATGGTACAATATTGGATAATATCCCCCCAAACTGGGAGCAAACAAGAATGTTCATATTACCAGTTATCTTCAACATATACCCATAGGCCCAAACCACTATAAAAAAGACGAAAAACAAAGAGCATAATCACAAAATAGGAAAAACAACATTGTCTTTATTTGCAAATAACATGATTGCTTATGCAAATAAAACTAAAGAAGCTACTTAGAAAGCTGCTAGAACTGATATACAAATGTTTCAATTTTTGTAATAATTAAGGTTAACATATAAGAGTATATTTTACATACTAGTAATAAACAAAGAAAATGTTTTAAAATTCAATTCACAGTTAAATAATCAAAAGGATATATTACCTAGGAGTAAATCTAACAAAATACATGCAAGGCTTTTATAATAAAAATTCTAAAATTACTGAGAAAATTTGAGAAAAATAAATAAGTGGAGAGCAATGCAGGTTCATATTAAAGTGTTATTCATTAGGACAATGCAACTATAGATTATGACATACCATTGCACATACACTAGAATTCCTTTTTTTTTTTCCTTTTAAAAATTGCTAAAAGTCTGTTTTGGATATGCTATGAATATGCAGCAATTGAAAGTCTTCTGTATTTTTCTGGGTGTAATGTAGGACAGTTTGGAAAACAGTTTGTTAATTTCTTATTAAGTTCGAAATACTTTTACCCCTGACCTAGGAAGTCCTAAAGTGGTTATGTATTCAGGAGAAATAACAGCTTATGACCAGATACTGACTTGTTCAAAACTGATTAGAACAATATCCTAGAACTTAAAGCAATCTAGACATTCCTCAACAGAGGACTGGATAAGCACATTGTGTAGAGTTTTATAATGGAACATTACTGAAAATTAGCAACAACAACAACTATAAATCAATTAGTGGTATGTATGACAAAACGGGTCTCTCTAAAATACTATGTTGAACAAAAGAGGTCAGGGACAAAAAGTCACATACTATATAGTTCTACTTATATGACATTCGAAAACAGATGAAATGATCCCATGGTCATGAAATAAGAATGGAGCATGTATATGATGCGAGGATAAGGTTTAAATGAGAGAAGCTCAAGGGGACTTTTTGAGGTGACATAAATGTTCCATAGCTTGGATGAATGTTGCTTATATGGACTTTTTTTTTGCTCAAGATTATTGGATTGTTGGGGCACCTGGGTGGCTCAGTGGGTTAAGCCTCTGACTTCGGCTCAGGTCATGACCTCAGGGTCCTGGGATCGAGCCCCATATCGGGCTCTCTGCTCAGTGGGGAGCCTGGTTCCCCCTCTCTCTCTGCCTGTCTCTCTGCCTACTGTGATCTGTCTGTCAAATAAATAAAATCTTAAAAAAAAAAAGATTATTGGATTGTAAATTTCATAAGTGTGCATTTCACAGATTTTACAATTTTACCCCTATTAAAATAATGTACTGCTTTTCCAATTCGTAATCTTCCCAACCCATGCAGCAGATATTGGGTATGTTCAAAGGAGATGGGGATAAGGGTCAACTCAATACATGTACCCTCTCCCATATCCAAGTTTTGATTCAATGTCCAAGTTTTGATTCAATGAAATGAATACAAAAAATATGGCATATTGGTAAAAAATTAATGCATTCAGCACATTTTTAACAGATATTTTAACCTTAGAAGGATTCATAAAAATAATTTTTATAACCTTTTATCTTTCTGTCAACAAAACTTTATTAGGTACAGCATGTCCATACCTTAAATGTTTATTAAAATTACATTGTTATTCTAAGTTCAACATGAGCTATATAGATATAATTCAATAATTTTTATCAGCTTCTGAAGAATTAATTTTTAATGTTTTATATTTCATTAGCAAAACTGTATCTTTTAATAGTTTGTTAAAAAAAAAATTCCTGGGTTCTCTAATCCCCTAACTTCTTGAATGTTTGAAGATGGCTGTCTTTTGTGACAAGAGCATTTCATTTTGTGTGAAACTCTTGAGTTATGCTTTTCCACAGAGGAGCTAGATAGTTTTCCACTATGGGAAAAATGAACAAAAGACCATTTTGTCCAATTTTTAAGTTTTCCTATGTTATTTATTTTTTATCCTCTTAAAACTCAGTAATTTTATCTAACAGTGTCATGGTATTTTTATTATTTTATTAAATGTGTCTAGATTCATTTAATTATTTCCTGAAATTTTTCTTCTTTTATTTCTCAAATATTACTATTTTTATTATAGTTATATTATTTTACTATGTTTCCTTTTTTACAACATATGTTGTACTTTCTATTTTAATGAATAGTACTTTCTATAGAGATTTTACTTCCTTTTTCACTTTTTTTGTTGGGTCATTGTCAATTTTTTATCTATACTGTTTTGTTAGTCTCTTTGAGTCGTTATATCCCCAGCTTTCTACACATTGATAATGAGTTTCTGAGAATACAAGGACATCTTAAATCAGTACTTCAAATTCACTTTCACAGAATGCTTCTTGAAAATCTTTCCTGCCCTGTGAATATTATGGGGACTAGAAGTTGGCAAAAGATCAATTCAGAATTATAACAATGGGACAGAACAATAAATAAATGCATCTCTATGTAAGAGAAAGTACTTTTACTTTTTTCTGAATCCAATATACATTAGAAGAAATGTTTGCCTATTTTGTGATATACATTTGATCATCTACACAATCATATGTTTTTATATTTATATTTTCCTTTCCCAATGCAATAAAATGAGTAAACTATAAATAAGAGTTAAACATAAATATTATTTTTAAAGTGATATTTTGATAATTTAAAACATAATTTTAATTAATTGAAGCTTCTGAATAATAAAGGTAGATTGTTAGAACTGAGTTTCCCTTGATAATTTTTAAGTAATCTTTAAATGGATACTAATTAATAACAGATTATTTATCTGTATATTGGATGTTTAAATTAGTCGCTGAGAAAATATTGATCATATCTTTCCTCAACAGAGCAAAGTATACCTATCATAATGTACTACCCTTCTTTTACTTTCTATGTTTTTTAAATATTTTCATATTTAAATAATTATTTCATGTGAAAAGATTAAGTTTGAGAAAGGTGATATTTTGGAAAGAAAAATATTTTTAAATATTAATATTTTAACATTTTATGCATTATTTAAATTTGTACATGATGTTTTCTAGACATTTATCTTCTGTATGCATATGAAATAATGAAGAATTATTAATTCTTCTTCTCTTCCTATGAATGCCAGTCATTTTGATACTTTAATTTTGGTTTAGTCATAAGCTCATTTTTTATAGTATTGTTAATTTTAAAGAGAAGTTCACACATGGTAGACATGTACTTGGTACTTCTCAAAGCAGAAAAGCTGAGAAGCAGTCCCACCTTTGAGCCCCCAGACTTGCATGTTGGCTCAATACCTTTAAGGAATTGCTTTGGGGTGACTGTTTTATGCACACTTTTCAACGTGTCTAGTATACTTGGTGGCACATGGGCACAATTTTGCATGGCATTAAAGTGAACTTGTACCAAGTTTGGTGTCTACTTGACCCAGAACCATGCGTGTGTAGATAGCCAGAGACTTTGAAGGTATTTTACCATGATGTGTAGAAAGAAGAGAGCCTTTGCCATGTAGGGTGCCTAGCAAAAGAGAAAAGGCCATTTGGTCACTCCTTGTTTTTTCTCATTCTAAATCATTCTCTTGTAAAGACTAACCTGGATTTTAGTTAGGTATCTTTCCCATCACAATTTCAGATTTTCTTTTATGTATACCAAAGTCTAAGAACTTCATTTCTTAATCAGCTGTTGACACTTTTTCTGTTACTATCCTGTTTTGACCATCTTCCACCTTGTTTGTAGCTGCTTTCATGAGCAAGATACTTCTTTATTATTCTTCTTTTTATGTTTTCAAATTCAAAAATAAAAAAGGAAATCCAGGAATTACCAAAAACTGGTTACTCAAAGACTGTGAAGGGAAGGCTACAGGCCTTGCTGACAAGGCAACCTAAGTGATTCCATCCTGTCTTCACTACTCCATTTTGTTGAACTGCTGAGCTTTTGCTGATGCCAAGAGGAAACAAAATGGGGAAACTGCTAAGAAAGGGCTTTCTGGGGACTGTGAAAAATGTGTTTTTTTTCCTAAAACCTGATGGGATGACTTAAGTAAGCTAATGAATTATAAATTCAAATTTACCTTCCGATTAGAATAATTGAAAAGCCACTTAAGTAATTCATTGCTAATTCTGAATTTTTAAAAAATATTTTATTTATTTATTTGATAGACAGAGACCACAAGTAGGCAGAGAGGCAGACAGAGAGAGAGGAGGGGAAGCAAGCTCCCTGCTGAGCAGATAGCCTGATGTGGGGCTCGATCCCAGGAGCCTTGGATCATGACCCGAGCTGAAGGCAGAGGCTTTAACCCACTGAGTCACCCAGGCACCCTTGTTTCTGAATTTTTAAAATAAAGCCCTCACCATTTTTCCTTGACAGGACATTTTTTGGATTTCTACCTCCATCTATGCTCCCCGAATTGCAATTTGAAGACCCCATAATAAATACTTTGCTTACATTTCAGCACCTCATCATTTCTTGGTTGACAAGGCCCTAGGCATTCTGTCAAAACCTGGTTTGGATGATCATTTAGAATACTTAATATTTTATTAGTATCAATAAGTGCATTCATTTGGTAACAAGATTTTGACTAGATTTCCAAATCACTGACCTTAAATAAGGAATTTCAAAGTAGAAACCTTCAGAAATATTATCATTTGGGGCATGCTTTGCTTTAAACAATTTTTTAAAGTTATTCTTAATGTTTAATCCATCATACTCTGACCTTCTCCATAGGAAAAGGAATTGTAAATCCCCTAGACAGCAGCAAACAAACTGTCAGAAAAATGAAGCTATATTTTCTAATAGCTGTACTTTTATAATGCAGCTCTAAACCATACTGTCACTTCAGTTGCTTCAGATTCTTAATAGAAAATATTCACCTTCTAGCTTTGGACATGGAAAAAAAAAAACAAAAACAAAGGAAAGGAAAAAGAAAAAAGCTTCCATCAATTTCTGTAACTAGGAAAATACATTAATTGGAGTCATAAAACGAAACTGATGGTACTATTGAATAAGTATAATGCAGGGAAGGTTTGGAGACTTTTTACAAAGTTATTGAGGGAATGAGACGAAACACAGGGGAGAGGCAGTAACTGCTGGTTAGTGAGGGTGGAGACTGGCTTAAAGGGCCACAGACAAGGAAGCTGGCAGAACTATAGAAGACAAGAGTAGAGCTATCTTGAAAAAATAATAATCTACTTGTTAGGGACAAACCCAGTCATTGGTCAGAGGCTAACGTTTAAAATTACTCAAATCTTGCTTTCTGCCTTCCTTCAAATCTGTATCATTGACTCTACCCCACTGAATTCACCCAAAAGCTGAAAGAAAATGGTCTACCTTGTTGATCAAGTCCATATCAAGCAGCGTCCAGGGCAGAAAGTACAGGAAAGAAGCAAGAACCTAAACCAGAGGAGCAAACAGATGTACAGAGGGAAGGATATTTGTGCCATTCATATGACCTCATTTATTCTAATGTGTTAGCTTATGTTTAAGACTATTTCAGACTTTTGCTTCTACATATCTTTAATTAGTCATTATTTATTGAGAAATGATTATGTATATATTATTTATTTCAGTGATTTCACTTTTACCTTTCCTCTTTTATTGTCCTACAGAAAACAACATCTTGCATCCCTCTGAGGTATTAATTATACTGATTTGGAAATATTTTTCTTATTGCTCTATACTGTTTTTCCTTTGCTATTGTATAGATCCTCCACTTGTTTATTTTATTCTATTCTATTTTGCTTTATTTCATTAACTTTTGTCCTCTGTACTTGTAATGTTGTCATATATTTCCCTAAATGACTGTTGACCTTTCTCTCTTTTTTTCCCCCCTAAATTTGTATTCACCTTTTGAAAGGTGAGTCTCTGCTACACTTTTTTTTTTTTTTTTTTTTTTTATTAACTAACCTGCTTCCTGCTTGGTGGATGACAGAGTTTCCCCTTCACCTGTAACCTTACTCTGTTTGCAGTCCCAATTTTTTTTTTTCCCAAGAAGGGAAAGTAGGCAGTGTGTATCCACATATTGTCAGCTAATCACTGTCCTTTCTTTCTCCCCTCCCCCTTCCCAGTTCCCATACTTGCTGCACCGACAAAAGGTAGGACTCCCTCTTGGTTTCTTAAACAAGACTCAAAAACCAAAGCCATGAGAAAAATTTGATTAATCTGACCACATTAATTTTAAAGTCTTCCCCACTACTAAAGAGATAAGGAGATTTCAAAGATTGTTGACAGACTAGGAGAAAATATTTAAAGTATATATGACAAAGGATTATGATAGGACTCCTACAAATCATTTAGGAAAATAAAAATGTCTAATAGAACTAATATAAGAATGATAAATTATTTTCTTTGTATTTTCTGTGATGCACTGTTTGTTCAACATATATTTATGGGAGACATCCCTGTTATAATAGCTGTAGTTTATTTTTGCTGCTCTATAGTATTTCATCATTCATATAATGACAATTTTTATGTTCTTTTTTTTTTTTTGCAGACAGAGATCACAAGTAGGTGGAGAGGGAGGCAGAGAGAGAGAGAGGGGAAAGCAGGCTCCCCACTGAGCAGAGACCCCTACGGGGGGCTCGATCCCAGGACCCTGAGATCATGACTCGAGCTGAAGGCAGAGGCTTTAACCCACTGAGCCACCCAGGCGCCCCTTTTATGTTCTTTTTTTAAGATTTTATTTATTTATTTGACAGAGAGAGAGAGAGAGAGTGAGCACATGAGGCAGGCTCCCTGCTGAGCAGGGAGACTGATCCAAGACTGGATCCCATTCCTTGGGATCATGAACTGATCCAAAGGCAGGCATTTAACCGATTGTACCACCCAGGTGATCCTGCTCTATTTTTTATACCTATTTAGGTTGTCTGCAATTTTAGGTGCTTAGGAGCAGAGTTGATATGAAAATACTTGGGAGTATGAAATGAAGAATATACGCATTAGGTTATCTAAGGCATATAACTACTAAGGAAATTTAGAGATCCAGGAATGTGGATATTTAAGAAGAGACTGACAAATTTATTTTTTCTAAATCAATAGTATCATTTTTTGCTTTTTCCTACAGTATGTGAGATTTTAAGAAATAAGATATTTTATCCATCAATTTAACAAAAATTTGGCAGTTTAATAATATCAGATTGCCCTCTGTAATGTAAAACCACTTTAGATGATAATTTTTAACATCTATTTAATTTTATAACACTCATGCCTTATAAATGCAGTTTCTTTTAACTCATCATCTGTTTTGGAGAAATATTAACATATATACCCATAAAATGGTATTACAAGGATATGTAATGCACCTTTTATTGGTGATAGTCAAATCCTTATAAATACCTTAAATACCCATCAATAGAAAAAATGCTAAATAGGCTATGGCATATTGAAGGGTTAACAGAGTGATCTAGATTAACATGGACTGAATCAATGAGTTCTAGCAAGCATATTAAATTGAAAATTAAAATATACTTTGTGGCTTAAAAACACACACAAAGTCTTGCATTATCAAATCAGACTGATGCACATTAGAGATTTCATGCACACAATAATATCAAAGATAAAAATATTGCAAGGCAAAGGTGAAGCTGGACACAGTCAGGTCTACTGTGAGGCTCCTTGGGACACATATTCCCACATCAGATGTGCTTTGACCAAAGATAACAGATGATATTTCTAAGTAAAGTGTGCAGTTACCTCACTTAGGCAGGGGAGACATTTAGATCAAAATACTTTTTTGTCTTTAGATAATCCGTGAAACTATGTCCCATAAATCAGAGGATTTTAGCTTTGTTTACCATAAGAAATCTTAGAAGTAAATGTGCATTCTGTTGAAAGCATTCCATGGTATGGGAATTCCCTCGTGGAAAAGCAGGAGTTTGTTTGCCAGGAGGTCTGTCGGTAGCGTTTTGTTTTGTTTTGTTTTTTTTTGTTTGTTTTTTAAGATTTCATTTACTTATTTGACAGAAGGATCACAGGCAGGCAGAGAGGCAGGCAGAGAGAGAATGATGGGGAAGCAGGCTCCCTGCCTAGCGAGAGCCTGATGTGGGGATCAATCCCAGGACCCTGGGATCATCACCTGAGCCAAAAGCAGAGGCTTTAACCCACTGAACCACCCAGGGACCCCTGTCAGTAGCATATTTAGGCCATCTATGACATATGTCGGCGCAACCTGGACATCGAGCGCCCCACCTACACCAACCTCAACCGGCTCATCGGCCAGATCGTGTCCTCCATCACGGCCACCTTGCGCTTCGACGGGGCCCTCAACGTGGACCTCACGGAGTTCCAGACCAACCTGGTGCCCTTCCCCCGCATCCACTTCCCCCTGGTGACCTACGCCCCCATTGTCTCGGCCTAGAAGGCCTACCATGAGCAGCTGTCCGTGGCAGAGATCACCAACGCCTGCTTCGAGCCCTCCAACCAGATGGTCAAGTGTGACCCTCGCCATGGCAAATACATGGCCTGCTGCATGCTGTACCACGGGGAAGTGGTGCCCAAGGACGTGAACGCAGCCATCGCCACTATCAAGACCAAGCGCACCATCCAGTTTGTGGACTGGTGTCTCACAAGTTTCAAGGTTGGCATTAACTACCAGCCCCCCACAGTGGCGCCCGGGGGCGACCTGGCCAAGGTGCAGCGGGCCGTCTGCAGGCTGAGCAACACGACAGCCATCGCGGAGGCCTGGGCCCCCCTGGACCACAAGTTTGACCTGATGCATGCCAAACGGGCCTTTATGCACTGGTACGTGGGCGAGGGCATGGAGGAAAGAGAGTTCTGGGGATCTGACTTCTACCTTTGTCTCCAACATATTTCCTCTTAAAGGGAGTAAATTAATTGCAGAGCTCGTGTTTATGCATCTACTCCCCAGATGATTTATAAGCAAAACATGTAATAGCACTTGTTTCATGAACTTTTGTGATTGCTTTGGAAAGTGTCAAGAAGTATGCAAATCACACAAATAACAGTAATTGGGGATGAACTAACACTTAATAATGTCATTTATAATTATTTGATTTTTTTTCATGGAAAGTGCATTCCTGTATTATCTGTATAATTAACATATATTTAATACAATGTCCACATGTAATAATTATAGTGTGTATATGCCCTTGCTTTTAGGAGACATGCCGGGTAGTATTTATAGGTAAAGCACAGGGGTCAGCAAACTGCTATGCATCCTTTGAATCTGCCCTATTGCTTATTATTGTATAATTGGCAAACTAAGAATGCTTTTTACATTTTTAAGTGGTTGAAAAAAACAACAGAAAAATTATATTTTATGACACATAACAATTACATGAAACTATTTTTATTATATTATAGCGAAGCCTATTTATTTACATATTGTCTGCGGCTACTTTTGTGCTACATCAAAAGAGATTAGTAGTTGTGACAAAGACTCCAACAAGGATCACAAAGTCTGAAATATGTACTATCTTGCCCTTTTGGAAGTAATAAATAATTTGTTGACTCTTGGTAAATCATCATGGTTACAAGTAATTTTTGAATCAGGTCAATAAAATTTAAACACACACACACACACACACACACACACACACACACACACCCCCCTAGACTGAGTTACAAGTATATGGATGCTCATTTTATCGTTCTTAAAACTTTTCATGTGATTTGACATCTTTTCTAAATTGTAGTTGTGGAAACTTTTTGTTACTGATAAATTCCTAGAAAAAATAGTCTTGCTTATATTTTATAGTAACTTTTTAAAAATATTTTATTTTATTTTTATTTATTTATTTGATAGACAGAGATCACACAAGTAGGCAGAGAGGCAGGCAGAGAGGGGAGGGGAGAAGCAGGCTCCCTGCCGAGCAGAGAGCCCGATGTGGGACTCGATCCCAGGATGCTGGGATCATGACCTGAGCCGAAGGCAGCGGCCCAACCCACTGAGCCACCCAGGCGTCCCTATATAGTAACTTTTTGTTGATGCAGTCATGAAATCTTACAAAGGAATCTGTCACCAACACAAAATACATGGTGGAATAAAATAAAGACAAAAATACAATGCTGTAAATAAGGTCAAGGTTTGGAGAAGTTCCAAAAATTTATTTAGGTAAAAAGGGGGTCCCCTATTATTTTGCAACATTCAGATGGATTTTCATTCAGTTTTGTTTCATACTCCTGTATCATGGATTTTCCAACATTTTCATTCCAATCATCCTTTTTAACATGTGGTGAATTCAGCTGTATAGACTCTCTTTATCATTTAGACTAAAAATTTATTAGAAGGTAAGAAATATCAGACTCTTTTTTCATTTTTTTAGAACTGGGAACAATGCTGAATGTCATTATCCATATGATAAATTGAGGTAGAGGGCCAATGGAAGCCAAACTAATACCAACATGATTAAATTTTATGTATTAAAATTTCTCAAAATAATAAAAATAAGATAGTGCAAATACAGGAGAATGGAGGGTATAACTATCAAAATAATTAGATCTTAAACTTTAAGAAGGCAGGGCATATATTTTTTAATAGTCCGTAAATTCTAACTAATGCTTGGTTCAGCTCCACACACAACCCATACATTCTTTGAATATATATTGACTAAAATACAGAATGTCACTGAGGAATAAACTGAAAAGTAAAGAAGCTAGAGGAAAATCAGTGTGAAGAGTAAGATTAATTTAATTGGCATGCGGTCAATAAATTCAACAGGGCAGCTTGAAACAATGAGCTAAAAATTTAACAGCAAACAATTTCAATGGATAGAAACTGTGACTCTCTTTTTATAATTTGTTCATTCAAATATTTCTTTACAAATCATAACTTTTGAGTTTTGCTTTTGTATCTTTACCAAACACAAATGTTTTTGGTGCCTCTTTCTCTCCCTCTTTCTCTCTCTTTTTTTCTCAATATAGTTTTGATGACCTTTCAAGTTAATTCCTGTGTTGGAATGCTATAGTTGAATGAAATCTCAATGCTTCCTTGTAACCCATATATTTTACTTCTTTTCCTAAGAAACAAAAACTTTTTTTTTCTTTTTTTTTTTTTAAACTTTAAACCCAGGAGAGCTGTGAAATAAGCTTTCCCTTTATCTCCAATCTAAACATATTTGATAAAACAAAAATTTTATCATCAAAGTCTTTGAAAGACGTTTTCTTCTTTTTAAATGGGATTTGTTATTGCAAACATTATCACATGTATTTTGGTATTGTAAAATAACATTTACACCTGAAAAATCATGTGTAATAACTAAGGACTAGGTTCAGTCTTTAGAGATTTTTAAAAAAGTATAATAATACATAGAATGGAGAGGGAGTTGGGGAAGAACAGCACTTTCTCAGAATGACAACAGATTTAGACATGCATTAGACACGTATCATAATAAAGTATTTCAGTTTCAAATTATTTTTTAAAAGATCTTAATTTATTTGTTTGCTTGTTTGTTTATTTATTATTTGAGAGAGGAAAAGAGAGAGCACAAATAGGGGGTAGGCAGAAGGAGAGGAAGAAGCAGACTCCTCCCTGAGCGCAGAGGCAAACAAGGGGCTCCATCCCAGGACCTGAGGTCATGACCTGAACCAAAGTCAGACACTTAACCAACTAAGCCATCAAGGCCCCTCAGTTTCAAATTCCTAATTAAACTATTAAGAAACAATAAAGCTCTCATATGCCCCCTCTGTTAATATACTTTAGGAATTAAGATAAAGTATATATAAATAAACAACCAAATATTTTCCTTTGTTTCTTAGAAGGTAGTTTGATATTATGAAAGAAATTAGGTTCCAGTTATAGATTTGTCACTAAATGACTGCCAAATTTTAGTTATGCTGTCTGATTTCTTTCAGTTACACTATCCTTTCTGTATCTAACCTATCTAGTTAGTAACATTTGTCCTATAGGAATAGTGTAAGGATAAATGAGATAACATGTAATAATCATTCAATGTTATTAGGATGAATATATTCCTATTTATATATTTCTATGTACTTACTAGAAATGTTCCTATTAAATACTATATTTGGGACGCCTGGGTGGCTCAGTTGGTTAAGCGGCTGCCTTCTGCTCAGGTCATGATCCCAGCGTCCTGGGATCAAGTCCCACATCGGGCTCCTTGCTCGGCAGGGAGCCTGCTTCTCCCTCTGCGTCTGCTTGCCACTCTGTCTGCCTGTGCTCGCTCTCTCTCTCTCTCTAACAAATAAATAAAAAAATTAAATAAATAAATAAATAAATACTATATTTTAAGTACATATATTAAGTATATACTTAACATACTATATTTTAAGTATTTTACTTCTTCCTTATACTTAGTATAGAGTTCAGCATACAAAAATTTTAACATATCCATCTTGATTTTGTAATCCTGGGTGATTATGTATCTGTTTAACTCCCCTTCTTAAGTTATGTTTAGTTGATTAAATTCACAATAACATATTTTTGTCTCTTCCTTTTCCCCTTTTTGACTAATTTTATCCTCATGAGGTCTAGAGTTTCTTGTACCTTACTATTGTGTTCAGAGACCAAGTCTTTAATATAAATATAATAAATATAATATAAATATATAAATAAATATAATATAAATATAATAAACTTCTGAAATCTGAGTTTTTCTGGTATTTCCTGATGGCTAAATTCAGATAATATATTGACAATACCACAATACTGAGCTTGCTTTTCTTTCTGCATCATATCAGGATGCACATGATGTCCCCATGTCCCACTTCTAATTCTGTTTACTCTGATCATTTTGGTTAAAGTACTGCCCACTAGATTTCTCTATTTTAAAATTACTATCTTTAAAATAAGTATCTTTAAAATAAGTATTTTGTTGAGATATACTCAAGCTACTATATAAATATCCTGTTTCTCATAATTTTACCCACAATTTTAGCATTCTGGCCTGAAATAATTATATGATACTGAGTACTAAGTGTCTATTTCCATGATTTCCTCTACATTTTCTACTTCAAATTTTACTATATGGTAGATCTTTCCTTTTTCCCCCTTTGATTTATTTATTCAATTATTAATTAATATCAATATGGATTCAAGTGTATTTGATTTACTTAATCTTAGTAATCCATTACTATCATTGTTTCTTTCTTGCTCAAATTATCTTAATTATGGCTATTGAGAACCATTTCAAGTTAGGTCCAGTGTTCTTCCACATATCTTCATCATTAATTGAAACTTTCTTACTTTCTCCCATCAAGTTGTTCTAAACTCATCTTTTTCTTTCTCTGGAACAGACCTTTAATCAGGCATTGCTTCAAGGAAACTCTGTTCTTTTAATAGAGGAATAATGTGGATCCATATTTAGGTTCTAAGTATACTTTTTGTTATTTGAGTATTGTTACTTATAGAGGTGTGTGTGTGTGTGTGCGTATATAATATATATATCCAATTTATATTTATTTATCCATTTCTACCTTTCTATCTGAGAAAAAAAATAAACATAAGTACAAATTGATATCTCTGATTCCAATGAAATCCCATAAGGTTTATGTTAGTCTACCCTCATTCTTACTATACTTTGTCTTTCTAAGGCACACCTAGCTTTAGCTTTTGTTATACTCAATATGGTCAGTATACTGACATATTTGTTTAATTTTTTATGACACTTTCCACTTTCTGGTAGCTGACTAAGAATCTATAATAATGAATGATATATATAGGGTACCTGAAGAATATGTGTTAAATAAATAAACAAATGTAAAAATAAATGCATATTATGAAATATGCTTCACATATAACATAATTCCAAAGGAGAAATCCTTTATGTGATAGTGCTCCTTTGCCTGTTCTTTGACTATTTCCCCCAAATCCATAATCAAATCATTGTTGTTTGGAATTTTTCTTTAGTTATCAATGAACAAAAAATACGGATCATATCACAGCTTTTTAACTTCTTTCATTCCTTCAGAAATATGAATGGATTTGAGATCTTTGCCTGACATATATTTCATCTTTATTGCTTTTGTGTTATTTTGGTAAGAACGTCTAGGACAAGAGGAGAAGAGAAGTATTAATTACATTAGAGATTACCAAAAGATGATTACAGTATAAATTTCTTTAAGATGGTAACCACCCAAATAATTCTTTCTTCATCATAGTGTTTTTTTAAGAGGGGTTCACTTTTATTCCATACAAAATAATTTTATTATGGTAATAAGAATATTATGGGATAGAATCACATAAAATATTCTAATAATACTATTTGGAAAAGTATTGAGGAGGTTTTAGGACCAAAGAATATTTGTTTAATGGTGTCAGAATTCATTTTAACACCATGAAAAGAGTATGTATTTGTTCAATTTTCACTCACTACACAAAGCATTAGATAAAAGAAGATTTTCAGTAATAGCTTTTCATTTTGAGACTTACCAATCCTTTTAGTTTTGGTATAACAAAAAGGCTATTAGCTTTTACTCTGTTGTGTTGAATTTTGATGATTTTTGACAGTCTTCACTGAGACACTCAAAGAAATGAGACTTGCCAGTCGAATAACATAAGATTTCATTAAATTTACCAGCAACAAGAAAAGCTATTTCTGTCTCTTAACTTTTTGATGTGTTGTCTTTTACTAATTCTCTTCCCAGGACCTAAATAAAAGGCAATAAACATTTTTATTTTTATGTATTCAAAGATTTCTCCATAATCAAGATAATAGACAAGTCTTAACTTTAAAATTATTGCATTTATAAATATCAAAATAAGCACATAATTATTAAAGAAATAAATTTCTTATTAGCATATAGTAATAGTAACAAAAATATTGTGCCTGTAATTTGATAACATTTATATAGAAGATATAACATCTTGTTTAAATTTTGTCACCAAACATCTTTCTCCAAATTAAGTGCTAGTGAATAGATGAGATATTAATTTCAAATATTGTAAAAATTCCATTTTCAAATGCTACCTTCCTTTGTCATTATAACATATTGGTTACAAAAGAATGCGTATTATTGTCTTTGATAACTTACATTGGCTATCTAGAGTGTTACTGAGAAAAATGTTCAATTAAGCATATGGGGAGAATATGAAAGGATTTTAATTTCCTCAACATTAGAGGAAATGTTTTGAAAAAATTACTTTCCATGAGATAGGTTGTTATAATCTTGCTTTGTAGCATCTGTGGATGTAGAAATATATACTTAAAATCTCTGAAGAGGGGCTGCCTGTGTGGCTCAGTTGGTTAAGTGGCTGCCTTTGCCTCAGTTTATTATCCCAGGGTCCTGGGATTGAGTTCCAAATCTGGCTCCCTGCTCAGCAGAGAGCCTGCTTCTCTCTCTCCCTCTGCCTGCTGCTCTGCCTACTTGTGCTGTCTCTCTTTATCTCTCTGTCAAATAAATAAATTAAAATCTTAAAAAAAAATCTCTGAAGAAAGAAAATTTCCCTTCTTCTCTTTTTCTACAAGTTAGTATTAGGTTATGAAAATATATTTCATATAAAGGTATTAGTAGACAGAAACTAAGGATTATGTAATACTAATGGGTATAAACTATTTTAATATGAAAACTGTTTTAAACTACTGAAGGATGTGGGGGAAAAAATGCACAGATACGTTTCCTGTACCAGGTACTCCAAAGAGCCCTCATAAAACTCATAATGGTTTCATATGGTGGCAATTGGAAGCTTGTTGTTTTACTATGCCCATTTTATAGAAGAAGGCTCATATTAATGTTATTTAATCATATCATAGAGCTGATTACCAGAGATTTTTAGTTCTGTTTTTTTGTTCTTTATTATAGAGAATAAGAAGTAGAATCAATGTCAAGTTTGTGTTAAGCAAATATTTTAATAAGAAAGCACAGCAAAGCTGACTAGGGAATGTAAGGATATTTTTTTTTTCTTTTTGGGCTAATAGAATAAGATAAAATAGTGAGACTATAAAAGTGGTTAATTATATGACAAAGGATATAAACAAGCCAATGAGAAATAATACCCTTTTCTTATTTAAACCTAGAGGGAGATAAATTCATTCAATCTATAGATATTTATTTTGGTACCACATTAGCAATAAATATCTTCTCTGAGAAAGGCCACCTTTTATTTAATTTTTATTACATTATCTAAAAAATAGCAGCAGCCTAAGGTATAGACCAACTGAATGTGTTTTACTGGTATTTATTTTCATATAAAATATGATATCAAGTATATTCAGATAGTAGTTACATTGTATTTTGCTGAATACTGTCTTAAAATGAAATTGTTTTATTTTTACAGTGCTTTTTGTTAATAAGAAAATTAAATAAGATAAACTGAAGCAATTTTCAACAGTAGTCCACAGTATCACTATTTACATATATATCCTTTACTTTAACATATACCTGGTTCTCCTAAAAACACCAGAACATGAAGAGTTGTTAGGAGAGGTAGTGGAAAAACTCTGGTTAACATCAACAAAAACAGAAAACAAGTAATCAGCATAAAATTCAGAATACAGAAGTAATTAGGCAAATTCTTAGTATTTGGAAGGGCAGGGTGAATGGCAAAGATAACATGAAGATAAAAGGAAATGTTAAAAGATAAAAGGAAATGTTAAAAGATCCTACAATCAATAGACTACATGCAGAGATTACCAACAATTATTCACACTAAAGAAAAAGACATCTATTCTAAGGAAAAAATATTAAGAACAAAATCAAAATTAATCAGAAAATTGGAGAAAGAGAGAGACAAAGACAGAATAATCTGGTGGAAGGTAAGGAGGTGAGACAAAACAAATAATTTTTAGAAAATTATTTTCAGAAATAAAGACAAAAGGAACATAAAATCAAATAGAAATGATACAAATATAATAAGAGATATAAAGGAGAAAAGCAAGAGTGAAAATGTAAGCCAGAAGTAGATCAAAATATTTGAGAACATTCTAAATATAGAATTTAGGCAAAGGATAACAACACTTATGTGTTCTTCTTTCTAAAGAAGAAAATTGAAATAAAGAGATAATATAAATAATTTGAGCTCATGGGTAGAAGAGGATTGGAAATTCATATTGGCAACAAACTTTCTTGGGAGCAACATTTAATACAGAAAGGTAATTAAGAATTGTTTGAATTTTTATGAAAGGAAGAACAATTCAAATTGTGCATCATGTCTAAAGGATACAGAGCATCATGGACATCTGGAAACTTCAGAAATATGGTCACTTTCTTAGAAAACTCTTAGTTACTGACAACAAATGTAAGTTCAGACAAACATAACAAAGTTTGCAGATAATAATTAAATATGTTAAATTCAGAATTAAAACTAAATAGTGGGGATCAAGGTAACAAAAATTATGCTGCAATTAAATATGGTAAAAAGATAGAAATAATACAACTCGCAAGAAATGAAAAGGGAAAAATAATGAAATAAGAATATCTAAGTAGTGTAAGAATGTCTCAGTAGTTTCTAAATGCTATTAAAAGGGTAGTGAATATTTATTATGAGGTTACATAAGATAATGGAAAGAGTTAGATATAAAAACATTTATAAATATCAAGTCCTACCAAGAAAAATGTAAATATAGTGTAGGATTATATCTCTATGTAGATATATCTTATATAGTAAAAAATAGAACAGAACTGAAAATCAGCACATCAAAGATATGGGTACATCAAAGTATTTCAAAAATAGAAGTAAGCTTAACTCATCATTAAGTGAAACATTTTCTTATTGGCTAATGAAACAGAACCTAATCCATTTTGTGTGCAAGACACATACCTAAACAAAGTAATTAAGAAGTCTAAAATAAAAAGATCAAATATTGTTCTTGTCTGATAGCAAGATTGTGAAGCAAGTGCCACAGTTTGAGACATGGTAGAATTTAGGACAAAATACATGCAGCAAGGTAAGAAGAGGAAATTTATTATACTTCACTCTACATAAATAATAAATACTAATAAAATGTACCAAATTACACTTTAAGGAAGCAGAAATGACAGGAGATGAAAAGAAACACAGGCATACATTAAAATGGGTTTTTCACAGAGCTTATTCAGTGAACAATCATTGGAGAATGTAAATACGACTCACTTTCAATAAAACTTTGCTATAGTTACTGATGAAGACTTTCTCCTTGACCAAACTTCTCAACCCTCTCTGGATTAGGTCTTAATTTTGACACCTTCCTTGACAGGCCTGGACAGTAGACCAGTTTTGGCAATAATCCATTTTAGAAAGAAGTAATCCAGTTTCTGGAGAATGCCCTTCCGTTGATATCAGATCACCTTTGATGGCTGACCCCTCTGGCCTACCATCAGAAAGAATTCTGTTAATCTGGCTTAGAATCCCATCACTGATGTCTCCTCTTTAATTTTCTATCCACTGACACCCCCATACACACTATGCTCTTTGTTTACAAATTCCCACATTTCTTTGCTCTATTTGGAGTTGAGCTCATTTCTATACTGAAATCTCTTTTACCCTATTCCAGTAGTTTCTGAATAAAATCTATCTTCTGAATAAAATCTATCTTTTCATTTTAACAACTATCTGGTTCTGGTTCTGCCTGACCTTACTCAGAAGAATCAATTTTAGGGAAACAAAATAGATGTAAGAGTCTATTGTCCTAATCTCTAATGGACAAGATGATGATGATGATGCTTTCGATAGTGATAGGGGCAATGGAGATGAAGAAGTAAATACATCTGGGGTATACTTTGGAGAAAGAAATCACAGGACTCTTCGCATTTTCATGAAAGAAATGAAAGATGATGATTAAATACTAAAAAAGTCTGAATCTTAGAGAACAGTCAGAGGTAGGAATTAAATTGTAGGAGTTATCAACATATATACAACATTTACAATATATATATTGTTAAATCACACAAGCAGGGGTTTAGAAAGACCATAGAAATTAATACAAAATGAGTCAAGAAAGTAAACCTGTCAAAATTGAATAGACAGTTGAGAGAGGTAAGAAGAAATTCAGGGAAGTTTATTTAGGGAATATACAAAGGAGAATGTTTTGAAGAGGAGAAAGTTGTCAGTTATTTGAAATGTTGCTGAGACTTTCAGAAGTGTGGATAGTGCCCATGTAGAACTTAGAGGTGGTCATTAAAATAACACTTTCAGGGACGCCTGGGTGGCTCAGTTGGTTAAGCAGCTGCCTTAGGCTCAGGTCATGATCCCAGCATCCTGGGATCGAGTCCCACATCGGGCTCCTTGCTGGGCAGGGAGCCTGCTTCTCCCTCTGCCTCTGCCTGCCTCTGCTCTCTCTCTCTCTCTCTCTAACTAATAAATAAATAAAATCTTTAAAAAAATTAAAAAAAAATAAAATAACACTTTCATTACAATTATGGATACAAAACTAGATTAGAATGAGATAAATGTGTCCTTAATTCCAGAATTATGGCAAAATAGAAAACCTAAAAGCTATCATTAAAAACACAAGAAATGCAACATGAACTATAACAACTATCCATTTTAAATACATAGTTGGGAATTTCAGGTTCAGGCCATGATAGAGTAGCTCACAGTGAATAAGCCCACACAACAAAGATGGCTATAAAAGCTGGGTGGAATACACAAAACAATTGTTTGAAGGCTTTGGAAAACATCCAACCCACAATACAATTGTATTTGACAGAACTGAGACAATACAAGCCCACAAAATAAATTACATTCTGGATTTTTTTTTCTTGACAGTACTTCCCAAATAATTATGTGAAAAAAGAGAGCATGAACAGAAAGTGAGTGTTCCCATGTTGAGACAAGGGTCAGAGTCAGAGGCACCCAGGGTGTTCAAGAGTCATTGAACAAATGCCTCATAAATAAGTAAAGACAGAGAAGAAAGCCAAATAGCTACACACAAGTCCCCTCAAGAGTGGCCAACCTCAAAGATGTGCATGCCCAAGACAATGCCTTAAGTAGCCACAAACAAGGAAACAAACAAACAAAAACCCAGTAGATGGGAGATGGAAGAGCTGAGCTTTGACTTTGGCTGCTGCTGCGGAGAAGGGAGTTGTGGTTTGAACACTGACACATAGGGGCTGACACGGGAGTGGGAAACTGCATGCTTAAATGTGGTTATTCTTTTGTGTGGAGTTTTCATGTGGAGTAGTGCATTCTGGGTGCTGCTCACATTGGTAAAGTAATTATTTTATTAACTGTGTACTAAAGCTGACCTTGAATGGGCATAGCAAGAATGCATGCCATACATAAATCAAAGGTAATGATTAATGAAATTTTCTGTAATTAAGAATCAATTAAAAAGTATATTATTCACCACATTCACAGATTAAATAAGAAAAATCACATCACATCAACACAGATACATAAGATAGGTATCTTAATAGATATACATATGGAAGAAGCATTTGATAGAATTCATTATGAACCCATGACATATTTATAAATACCCTTTTTTACTCCAAGTTTTTATTTAAATTCAAGCTGGTTAAATTCCAGTTGATGCAGTGTAATATTAGTTTCAGGTGTAGAATTTAGTGATTTATCACTTACATACAACACCCGCTGCTCATCACAAGTGCCCTCCTTAATACCCACTTACTTACTTAACCCACACTACCACCAACCTACACCCCACCCATTCCCCCACCCCACACATTTCCCCTCCTGTAACCATCAGTTTATTCTCTATAGTAAAGAGGGTGTTTCCTGGTTTACCTCTCCCCCCAAACCCCTATGTTCATCTGTTTTGCTTCTTAAATTCCACATATGAATGAAAGCATATGGTATTTGTCTTTCTCTGACTGACTTATTTCACTTAGCACAGTATTCTTTAGCTCCATCCACATCATTGCAAAAGGCAAGATTTCATTCTTTTTGATGGGAGAGTAATATACCATTGTGTATATCAGCCATGTCTTCTTTATCTATTCATCAGTCAAAGGATATTTGGGCTCTTTCCATAATTTGGCTTATATACATTCTTATTAAATAAAAATCTAAAAGATACTTATTTAACTTGATAAAATATATCCTTTGAAATCCTATAATAAGTGTCATATAATATAATGCAGAATATTAAAAGACCTCCCTTTAAATTCAAGAACAAGTAAAAATGTTGTTATTTTCCTATGGCTACAGTAACAAACAAATAGGACATTTCAAAACAATACAAACTCAAACTTATTCTTTCACAGTCTGGAAGTCAGAAATCCAAAATTAGTTTCATTGCACCTAAAATTCAGATGTTACTAGGAGCATGCTCCCTCCAGAAACTCCAGAGAGAATGTTTTCTCTGCCTTTCCAACTTCAAGAACTATGTTTCTTGGCTCATGCTCCCTCCTTCATCTTCAAAGCTAGCAATGCAGCATCTTCAAATTTCTCTCCACTTCCATCATCACATAACCTTCACCTTCTGTGTTAAATATTCCTTCCCCTTCACTCTTATGAGAACTGTGATTGCATTTAAGGCCCACCAAGATCACCTCTGATAGTTTCCCCTCTCAAAATGCTTAATTTAATCACATCAACAATTATTTAACCATAATATAGCATTTAGAGATTCCAGGGACTAGGACCTGCATATCTTTGGAGGCCATCATTTCACCTAACACAAATTCCCTTTCTTATTGCTTTATTAGGCACCATACTTTCTGAATAACTTTTTAAAAAGAAGACTTAGTAAGAAACAAAGAAGTTGCACAATATTTGTGGGACATGTGAGGTGAGGGGAAGCTTTATTTTTGAATGTGGTATACTAATACACATATATGGGAAGATAGAAATTATGTAGAAGAAAATTGGAAATAAATCAGCAGAGAGAAAGATTGAAGAGAGAATTAACTATAACAACCATGTAAATCTTGCAAGAGAAAACTTTAGATGATATACTACATAAAAATTGTAGGATTACCTTTTAATGGATATGTTTTGCATCATTTTTGTGATGATTCCTGGTTTGGTCTTAATTGCTTTACTGTCAATAGGTATTAATTCTGAGTAAAAATTATTGAGTAAGATGAAAGAAAATGGAAAAGAGGACAGAAAACAGGGAATTTTCCATAATATAAGTGGAATATTATAGTCAGTGCACAATGAATGAGGACAAGCACACAATGCTTGGTAAAAAGACACCTATGGGGGTGCCTGAGTGGCTCAGTGGGTTAAGCCTCTGCCTTTGGCTTGGGTCGTGAGCCCAGGGTCCTGGGATTGAGTCCGGCATCAGGCTCTCTGCTCAGCGGGGAGCCTGCTCCCCCCCCCCCCGCCTGCCTCTCTGAACACTTGAGATCTCTGTCTGTCAAATAAATACATAAAATATAAAAAAAAAAAACACCTATATATCAGACAAGAGGTTGGAATATGTATTATCTAATTCCCAAATTTGTATCCTAAAGAAATGATGTGTTAATAAAATGATAAAAGTGTTCACCTTAAGGAAATAACTTGCATACTCTATTGCTTATGTATCTAATCTCTTCCTTGTTTTTTGGTGAGTCAGAGTACACAGTTTTAATGTAGCCATTATTTTCTTTTATTGACATATACAGAACAGTCATACTTTTGTGTAATGTCTACTTCTTTCTTGTAACCTAAACCATAATATAGTGAAAATGCTAAATAATAAACAGAAAGGAGGGACATCTGGGTGGCCCAATTAAGTGTGTGCCTTCAGGTTCAGGTCATGATCCCAGGGTCCTTGCATCCAGCCCTGAGTTAGACTCAGCCGCCTTCTCCCTCTGCCTCTGCCCCTGCTTGTCCTCACTTTCTGTCAAATAAACAAATAAAAAATCTTAAAAAAAAAAAAAACCGGAAGGGAAATCCTGTGCTACATACCTTTTAATGTAATTTATTATAATATTGTATATGATAAGAGTATTTAAAACAAGCATCAGAGCTAAGGGTTGGTTAAGAAGGACAGGAACATAGAAAATCTAAAATATAGAAAAGATGAGCTCTGTAGTTTGATCCTTCAAACTATAGATCATAGAACTAATCAGACACATGACCCATTTTGTTAAATAAACTTTTTTTAAAGATGTCATTTATTTATTTGAGAGAGAATGAGAGAGAGAGAGCATGAGAGGTGGGGAGGGTTAGAGGGAGAAGCAGACTCCCCACCAAGCAGGGAGCCTGATGTGAAACTTGATCCCAGGACTCCTGAGCTGAAGGCAGTCGCTTAACCAACTGAGCCACTCAGGGTCCCATGTTAAATAACATTTTATTGGGATATAACAACATCATTATTTTCACATATTGTCTAGAGCTATTTATGATCTAAAATAACAGAGTTGAGTAGTTGTAACACAGACTATATGGCACAAAGAGTCTAAAATATTTGGTAGTTGGCCCTTCATAGAGAGGTTTACAAACTACTCTCTAGTTAATCTCAGGTTCAGTATAATTTGTGAATCAGTGTTTGCTTAGTGAAGCCATGTTTGATTTCTTGCTAATGACAATAATTGTTAACTGCCTCTAGACAGACGATTCCAATCATTTCAAAATTTCATTATTAGAAATGGTACACTTAATTAAGCAGTAGTTGGTACTTCAAGTATAATTAATTAGTGCAGGTATATTGTTTTTATGGGATATAATTAATAGGCAGATAGGCTACTGCTCTGTAGCATAGTTATGATTTAAATGCTCATGGCTTTATAAAATTTAAGTATAGAGTCTGTTTATTATTAGTTATACGTCACATCATCTAGCTCATGTAATGTAGCTCTCATGTAACATATTATTTATGTTGTTGATAGTTTATTTTGACTATAATAGTTGGATAGGATCATCACGGTGTTTAAGGCAGAATCATGGAAATATACCTGAGAAGATGACAAAGACAAATCCATATATTCACTTACTATGTTATATTGTTACTTAAGCAAATAAAAGTAGTTTTCCCTGTCAACATACATATAAATCTATGATATAATGGATCATACATATCTGAATGAAATAGATGACACCATAGCTTGTGCCAGGCTGATGCATTTTTAAGCATTAATTCTCAAAAATTTAGCCTGGTTCACCTGGGTGACTAAGTCAGTTAGGTATCTGCCTTCAGCTCAAGTCTGATCTCCTGGGATCAAACCCCAAGTAGGGGTCCCTCAGCAGGGAGATTGCTTCTCCCTCTCCCTCTGCTGTTGCCTGTCCACCCACACCCCTACCCCCTCCGGCTTGCCTGTACATGTGCCTGTGTGCTCTCTCTCTCTCTGAAATAAATACATCTCTTTTTTAAAATATAATTAAATAAAACTTAGCCTGAAATCTTACCCAACTCTCCGGTTACTGCCATGCCTAAAACATTCAGCTTTGCCTACCACAAGCCAGTAATAATAATGCAACATATCAGAGCAAAGAATATTTCCTTATAGCAGTGGAATATAACAGAAAAAGTAGGCAAAGTGATAATAAGCAACCTTTAAGTATCAGTGGCTTGGATCAACTCAGATTTTTATATCGCTCATTTTATAAATCCATCAGGTGTTGCTCTACTCATGGGTCATTGTCATCCTTACACCAGGATCCAGACAGAAAAAGCAGCTATTCTAGAACATGGAAAGATGCTGCAGTCAAGGAAAAAGAGACAGTTAATGTATGGCATACCCTGGATCTTCATTTCTAGAGGGGATTAAAAATTGTAGTTCTATTCACATTTCAATGGCCAAAGTAAATCATGTGCTATACCTGAACTCAACAGGGCAGTGAGGCATATGCTATCATGTATAGGGGCAGGTAAAAAAAGTTGCAAGCAACCCTAAAGTTTATCACCTTATTCTTTGCTGTTGTGGCCACCTTCTCTGTAAAAATAGTTATTGTAAAATTCATTAAGGTCTTACTATATTAGTCAATGTAATTAATGTTAGTTCCTTATCAGAAAAAGTATAAATCTCAGTGGCTTAACACTTTTTTTCTTCTTTCTGTACATATCATAGTTCGGTGGAGTATTTAATTCTCTGAAAGTTCTTAGGGGCTTCTGCTATATCCTTTGAATTCAGTAAAAAAGAGGAAAGTAGTGTAGAAAAGATTGCATAGGACATTTCAGAGCCCAGATTAAAGTATAAAACATAACTTCCATCTACATCTTCTTGACCTGTTAAGTGGTTGCAATCTGCTTGCAATTGAATTGGAAAATACAGTATATCTATATGGTTCAGAAGAGGAAAATAATATGGTCATTATCTCATCAGTCTTTGCCAAAGTTATCCCTGCTGGCAAAATATCTGTTTTATTCTTCCTCCCATCTTAGAACACACTGACTTCTCTTATCAAAAGAAACAACAAAGAACTCTCCCAAGGCCCAAGGTCCATCTCAAAATTTAGAACCTCTAGTCATTCACAGGCCTGGAAATCAAGTCCAAAGAAAGTCCTCATTTTTCAGTAAATCCAAACTCAGAATATTTATCATATATACAAAAATGCAATGGTGGAACAGGAACAAAGAGTCTTAAAGATGTTTAAATCATCACGGTCATTTGTTCTTGACTATTTGCAAATCTTTTTAGGAAGACTTTGTAAGTTGTGACTTGAGAGTGACAAATACTCATTAGGACCTCATTTCTCTCTGAGAGAGACTCACCTTGTGTGTCCTGAATCTCTTTTCTTACCGTCTGGAATAACATAAAGACTTTTCTCATATCAGTATTGCCACATTTTGTATCAATACATATGTTAGTTCTAAGATACTGTATTTTTTCTCAAAGAGGAATTAGAGTAAAAAAAAAATTACTAGGAAGATGTTTCACAGAATATATCTGTTTATATCTTCTGATTCTATCATTTTAAAATAAAAACACTAAATTATTTTATCTATGCCCAATGTAATCTAAATAACATAATTATATGACATGCACATCATTATTTATATATACTAAGGGGTGACATGATGATGTGTTTAAGTTCCAGGAACTGGAGGGCAACTAATTTAGTTCCAATTTCTGCTTTGCCACAAACTAGCTCTGAAGTCTTAAGAAAGAAAGAACTGAATTTCTGTCCCTTAGCTTTCTTATCTTAAGAAGGAAATAATAGTAGTAATTACCTCTTGGTCTTCTTGTGAGGATTAAATGACCTATACATATAAATGCTCAGAACAGGAGCTGCTGTGTGTTCTGAATAAATTTGGCTATTCAGTAATGCATGATAGAAATTAATAAACCAGCATAGAAGAGTCTGCTAATGAAAGGCAAAAAGAGAATGAGCACAAGATTTATTATATCCCATTACATTGTGTCAACAACTTGTAAATATGTTTCTCTTATGAGAACCTCTTTTTAGTACCCTAGAGATTTTAATACTATAGTGAATTTGGATGAATCTGATGATTCATTGGATGAGAGAATGCTTTATTTGATGGTGTGGGAAGATGGGACTGAGAAAAAGCAAGTTAGAAAGGAGAAGGAGCAGAAATCTTGAGTTACAAGTATTTTCTCAGGGCTTCCAGTTTCAGGAGAAAGCAAACCAGCAACCTGGAAGTCTATTTCTTGAGAGATAATATTCAATTGACTTCTTGTATTTATTTGACTCTTGTGAGTAGAAGCACAAGCTGTACTTTTGTTGCACACTATCTTTTCAGAGATGTCTGCATAGTGGACAACCTTGAAAGACCAAGATAGTGTTTATTGATAGACCAGAGAACAAGATTTGTCTATTTTATGACATAATAAAGATAGTATACCCTATTTCTAATGATGACTACATGAGATAAATTACAAAGGTTGCAGTAATTTAAGAAAATGGAGGAATATGTCTTTGAAAATGCTGCAATAGGCCTCTCAGGCTGGAAATCAAATAATCCAGGCTTTTTTTTGTTTGTTTGTTTGTTTGTTTTTCCTGTTCTTTTTGTTGAATAAGTCTGTCCATCAGTAATAACTTGTAGGAAAAGAGAAGAGTATAGTCTGATATACTTGCCAATATCTCTTAATCAAGAATGGTTATTCTAAAAAGTGGCCATTAATTATGTGTTGTGTCTCTCTCTAACAGTCAAAAGGGTGGGTAGAGATAATCTTTTTCATGACTTCATTCTGGGCCATAGGTTACTTCCATCTTGTTATTCTCTATAATCTTAACTTAGTTACATCCTTACAGTTAAAGGTAGTTCAGCAACATTCCTGCATTCTAACCAGGGGTGGGGTGGGGTGGGGTGTAAGAAGAAATCTAATACAAATGCCATATGATTTCACTCATAGGTAGAATTTAAGAGATGAAACAGATGAACATAGGAGGGAAAAAAGAAAGGGGGCAAACCATATAACAGACCCTTAACTGTAGAGAACAAACCGATGGTTGCTGGAGGGGAGGTGGGTGGGGGAGGGACTAAATGGGTGATGGGTATTAAGGAGGGCACTTGGGATGAGCACAAGAAGTCATATGTAAGTGATGATTCACTTAATTCTACTCCTGAAACCATTATTACTCTATATGCTAACTGGAATTTAAATAAGAACTTGAAAAAAAGAAATCTAGTATAATTAAAACAAATTTTGTCTTCATAGAGATGAGTTGAAATATACACTGATGATATTTATATTGCACTTGATAAACATAACATTGAATAGGAGGCTATGAAATGCAATCTGCTTGTGGTCATATGCACTTTGGATTCTATTACTAGATAGATAATAGAATAATGCATACTAACGTCAATTAATAGTCTCTACTACAAAGAAATTACCAAGTCATTTCCAATTAGGAATGTCAAAAAGTTTATTTGGTACTCTTTTTTTTTTTTTTTTTTTGTCTTACATTCAACGTAGAAAAATCTATACAAACTTTCAATAATAATGATGGTATGAATAACAAAAATAATGAGCTGTCTCATAAGAGACATGAAAAGCATTTATTTTTGAAATCTGATTTTTGCTTTATATTGACCTTCATATAAATTAAACCAACTAGAGAAAACTCAAATTTGATTGCTGTCAGTTATGTGGATTTATATAATTTATGTCATTAAAATATTTGTAAAGATAAAATAATTAGAACTTAACAAAAAGAAACAAACTTTCTATATTTTGTTGAAATTTTAAAATATATATATATTTCTTTTTCATTCCAGGCTGGAAAATTATATTACATTTCCCTACAAACTTAAAAGTGTTTAAGCTTTGAAGTTCCAGGTAGAGAAAATAGAGACATTATTTAACTTAACTCTTGTCTAAATAACAATGTATAAATTTGTATGTACCTGTTAGTAAGAAAATAAAGGACCCAGAGTAAAGTAATAAAACAAACTCTTGACAATGACCTTTCAATAATACTAGCAAAATTATCATCATCTCTTGTAAGAAAAACATTTTGCCTTTCTGGGTTTCACTTTCCCAAGTCCCTAAGTATTAATTCAGTGGGAAAGAAACTTCAGCCATAGTTGCAGTTTAATTTCCCTGCTCAAGATATGAAGTACAGTTAATTAGAATCATATAATCTTAGAGCAAAAAGGATCCTTGGAGAGTATCTAATCCTATTCTCTCACTTATGCATGTGGAAATGGGTTTAGCAATCTTACTAAGGTCACACAAATTCAAAACACACATAGAAAGTCTTTATGATAAAAAGCAAATGAAAAGTATAAAACTTAACTGGTATTAATTTATTTGTGAGTATGTGTAAGGAAGTGTTAAGTCTTAAAATTATTTTTTCCTTATGATTCTGGTAAGGTTTAATGAGTTCAGAACAATGTTTCTAAATATTTCAAATTTTAGTTTGTCATTCAAATATTATAATAATAATACATACTTTTATAAGTAGCAGAGGTTCTCTATAGTGGAAATTATTCATAACAGGGAAGGGAAAATCATAGATCCCTAGAGTTATATCAAATTCCTGAAATGCACAAATTTGCAAAATATCTTCTTGTCAAAGGGAATTCTGGTACCACCCCACAATAGAATTGAACAAAAGTCCTTGATTTATAAACAATGATTTATAAATGCCTGAATTATTGACAATAAATATTACAATTTATTTAGTAATACAAAATGTGAACAAATCATTGCATATAGTTTACCATTTTTTTAAAAGATTTTATTTATTTGACAGAGAGACAGCAAGAGAGGGAATACAAGCAGGAAGTATAGGAGAGGGAGAAGCAGGCTTCCGGCTGAGCAGGGAGCCCGATGTGAGTTTCCATCTCAGGCCCCAGGACCATGACCTGAGCCAAAGGCAGACACTTAATGACTGAGCCACCCAGGGACCCCTAGTTCTACTATCTTTACAATAAAATGCATCAAAGCTAACACCTCACTTCTGATATAAACTGTTTTTATGGTTCCAGGAACTCCCTCTAATTTTGATGATTCATCAAAAATACTCACCAGACTCAGTTATCAGGTTATTTCATGATTAGGTTTTATTAGAGTGAAAGAGACCAAGAAACAGCAATTCTAGTCCTACCTTATTAATTCTAGTCCTACCTTATTAATGGATAACAAATGATATATTTTTGTTCATGTATATCGCCTATCACATAGACACATAATTTGAACATATTGATATACCTGTCTCACATATGAATTGTGCAATGATTCAACATGCATGCATGAATTTTATGAATTTATGCATGCATAAATTTTAAAGGTTAAAAATGATTTGTAAAACAATATAGAAATAAATTGGGAAGGATTATAGCCACTATGTCATAAACTTGAAAAGAGTTTTCAAAATGCTCTGAGATACATAAGGAAAATGTATTTTGCTGCTATTTTAACAAATCAGTTATTTAATAATATTAGTTCATTTTTATTATAGCTTTATGGACATCCAGAATATTAGCTATAAAATCATATATGTACATAATACAAAACAAATGCATTTATAAATAGATAATAGCTTCTAAATTTATACGTATACTATTCCCATGAAAACACTCCCTCCCACACATGCATATATTGTTTTAATGACAATGATTTTCTTACTTGCAAAAAACTGCAAATTTAAGCAGATGTTAAAATAAATTAGGTTTCTTTCATAAAATGTATGCATGTTTATTATAAAATATAGAGACATTTTCACTCATTCTATAAAAATTTATTGAACATCTACTATGTGCTAAGAACATGTATAGGCACAGGTAAAAGCAATGAATAAAACATTCAAATTTTTATGGCCTTCATGGAGTTTATATTCTAGTATTGTGAGAAAGACAGTAAATAGTATCACATAGTATATGTGTTTTATGCCAGATGGTGCTAAGTTCTAAAACAAAAAATAAGGGAGGAAAGGGGAATAGGGCATTCTGAGGAAAGGAGGGCATTAAGTGGAACCATTTGAGTACAATAAATGGTTATGAGACAGTGAGCCAGGACCATAAATAAGGGGATATTTTTTCAGAGAGAAGAAGAATCAAACAAATCCTTGGAGTCAGAATGCACCTGTGGTGTTCCTGAAAGGATGCCATGGTAAGTCAAGGGCACATGGGGATGCCTAGGAAATGGTAAAGATTTTGCTTTTTTTACTTGATTGACAGCCAATGAAGTGCATGAACAGAAATAAATGACCTCCATAAAAATAGACTATAAGTTAGCAAAAAAGAAAACAAGGGTATCAGTGAGGAAAGTAGAAGGTAAATTACTCCTAATGTGAACTGATTGAGGCTTGGACCAGGTGGTAAATGTGGGGAGGAGAAGTGATCTGATTCAGACTATATCTTTGAAGGTATTTTTGAAGGCCTTTCTGGTGGGTTGTATGGACATTATGGAAAAGGTAGTGGTAGAAAATAGCATGCTATTTGTAATTATATGAGGAAAAATTGCAAACTGTCATTATTCTGTGCAAACTAGATATATTTGAGCTCTCTAGATAAGAGAAAAAAGTCAATGATTCTTCCAATATTTTGGCATGAACAATTGGAATAAGTTGGAATTGCTAACATAGTTATGAAGTTGAGAGAAGGAAATTTGGGGATAGAGAGTAGGAAGGACCAATAGTTTTATCTAGTTAATGTGAATTGGACATTTATATGTATGATATGTTTTAAGTAAAATGTTGATCATAAAAAAATTGTAGGATATATCTCTGTTTTCACTTCAGATATTAATAAAATGATATGAAAATACATCAAGACCAAAATAGCTGTTGTAGTTAGTCAGTAGGCATAGTTGTGACCCTATTAATCCTATTGATATACTGCTTTTTTTACCTTTTTAATAATAAAATTAATTTAATAATCATCAAAGATTCTATAAAAATAAATAATTATATTATTCTTTATAACTTACACTTCTCACATATTTCAACTGTATTGCCTGACACAAAGATAGCATTAGAATTTAAAAAAATGCAATGTGTACTTTACTTACACTGTTAATTCAGCTTCTTCTAAGTATGCCTTCTTATTCTCTAACTGATATAATTCAGAGACAACACTCAAACACAATTTAATGAATTAGCTAATGAGCTTTAGCTATTCCAATATGAAATTCCTTTTATTTCTGGAGATGTTAGATAATTTGAATGTTTAATTTGGTGACTTAGTACAATCAGTTTTATATTGTCTTATGAATGTGTGAAAAATATAAGTGCTAGATTATGTGTATTAGAGAAAATTTGTCATCTAATTACATTATATCTCTTCAAAGTCTTATTTCAGAATAAAACTCATTTTTAAAAGCAATAGTGCCTATGTGTTTAAAATCTAAAATAGTTTGTGGCACTCACATAAAATATGGAAGATGCTAACAACAAATGAAAATAAATCTATTTCAGGATGCAAACGTTTATGTGATTATATATTTGTCTTTCCTTAAAAGTAAGGTATTCAAATCTGTTGTGGGGAAAATTTACAAAGTTAGAGTTAGCATAAACCTTTAATTCCAGTGCTGTTACCTGAATTAATCATGCACAAGCTTGGGAGAGAGGTCAATCTTGTAGTGCCCCTCCTTTGAGAGCCTTTACTCTAAAAGATGGCCCAATATTTCTCTGACCCCCACTCACCCAAACCAAGTCTAATGTGATTCATCACACAAATATGTTTGTACAATAATATAATATTGCCATGATTACCTCAAATATTTTGGGTACTAGTTAATTGAATTGATATATTTGATGTATTCTATAAACTACAAAGTTCTAAAAAAAAACTGTTAAAAACACAGAGGGATTTGCTAAGGAAATGTCATAAAAGAAAAACAAAACTGTGGACATCACATCACCTGATTTCAAGCTTTATTACAAAGCTGTGATCACCAAGACAGCATGTTGCTGGCACAAAAACAGACACATAGAGCAATGGAACAGAGTAGAGAGCCCAGATATGGACCCTCAACTCTATGATCAAATAATCTTCAGCAAAGCAGGAAAAAATATACAGTGGAAAAAAGACAGTCTCTTCAATAAATAGTTCTGGGAAAACTAGACAGCTGTATGCAGAAGAATGAAAACTGACCATTCTCTTACACCATATACAAAGATAAACTCAAAATGGATGAAAGACCTCAATGTGAGACAGGAATCCATCAAAAACCATCAAAATCCTAGAGGAGAACATAGGCAGTAACCTCTTTGACATTGGCCCCAGCAACTTCTTTCAAGACACATCTGCAAAGGCAAAGGAAACAAAAGGAAAATGAAATTTTCGGACTTCATCAAGGTCAAAATCTTCTGCACAGCAAAGGAAACAGTCAACAAAACAAAGAGGTAACCCACAGAATGGGAGAAGATATTCGCAAATGACACTACAAAGAGCTGATTCCAAGATCTATAAAGAACTCCTCGGGACGCCTGGGTGGCTCAGTTGGTTAAGCGGCTGCCTTCGGCTCAGGTCATGATCCCAGCATCGTGGGATCGAGTCCCACATTGGGCTCCTTGCTCAGCAGGGAGCCTGCTTCTGCCTCTGCCTGCCACTCTGCCTGTGCTCGCTCGCTCTCCCTCTCTCTCTGACAAATAAATAAATAAAATCTTAAAAAAAAAAAAAAAAGAACTCCTCAAACTCAACACTCAAAAAAAAATCATGTCAAAAAATGGGCAAAAGACATGAACAGACACTTCTCCAAAGAAGACATACAAATGGCTAGCAGATACATGGAAAAATGTTCATCATCATTAGCCATCGGGGAGATATTACCTTACACCAGTTAGAATAGCAAAGATTAACAAGACAGGAAACAACAAACATTGGAGAGGATGTGGAGAAAGGGAAGCCCTCATACACTGTTCCTGGGAATGCAAGTTGATGCAGTCACTTTGGAAAACAGTCTTGGGATTCCTCAGAAAATTAAATATAGAGCTACCCTATGACCTCGTAATTGCTCTTCTGGTTATTTACCCCAAAGATACAGATATAGTGAAAAGAAGGGCCATCTGTACCCCAATGTTCATAGCAACAATGTCCACAATAATCAGACTGTGGAAAGAGCTGAGATGCCCTTCAACAGACAAATGGATAAAGAAGATATGGCCCATATATACAATGAATGTTACTCAGCCATCAGAAGGGATGGATACCCAATTTTGTGTCAACATGGACGGTACTGGAGGAGATTATACTGAGTGAAACAAATCAAGCAGAGAAAGTCAATTATCATATGGTTTCACTTACTTGAGGAACATAAGGAATAACATGGAAGACATTAGGAGAAGGAAAGGAAAAATTAATTGGGGTAAATCATAGGGGAAGATGAACCATGAGAGACTGTGGACTCTGAGAAACAACTGAGGGCTGTATAGAGGAGGGCGGTGGAATTGTGGCTGACCCTGGAGGAGGGAATGTATTGCATGGAGCACTGGGTATGGTACATAAACAATGAATCTTGGAACACTGAAAAAATAAAATAAATATAAATATACATATAAATAAATAAAATTAACATTTGCTCTGTCTTATCAGATAAAGGGCTAGTATAAAAAAAAAAAAACAGGGGCGTCTGGGTGGCTCAGTGGGTTAAGCCTCTGCCTTCGGCTGAGGTCATGATCTCAGGGTCCTGGGATCAAGTCCCATTTCGGTCTCTCTGCTCAGAAGGGAGCCTGCTTCCTCCTCTCTCTCTCTCTCTCTGCTTTGCTTCTCTGCCTATTTGTGATCTCTCTCTGTCAAATAAATAAATAAAATCTTTGAAAGAAAAAAAATACAGGGATTAGAGAGCATTCATATGTATCACTTTGCTTTTTAAATTTTTTTGACATAAAAACATAGTGCAAAGGAATTTTTATAGAGAACTATAATTTGTAATACCCACAGTGATGGAGATCTTTTTAAGACAAGGACTAAATTGAAGGGTAAGAACAGCAATGAGTTTTCTATCCCGCTGTTGGTTGTAAGGCACTTTTGAAGAAACTCAGTAGATGAGACAATGTGTATTTGAACTCTCAAGTTCTGTTTACATCATAAATTTACAAATTAATAATGGCATAAACTTAGAATATTTGAATATTATGGAGTATGATAACAAAGGTAATACTACATTCTATAACATATTTACAGAAAAAAAAACAACTTCGTTAAGTTACAAATTAAACAATGATTTTTAAGTGCTGCTTAGACAATATGACCATTCTCTTAAATAGTACCATATAGTATAAGGGTTTCTCATTCAAATATAGATTTTCAATATCCAGAAGCCTTTATCAATGTAAGACCAAATGTGATGACATTATCATTTGAGCATAATAAAATCCATTAAAATAGCTGTATTTATTAAATACCTATAATATAGGCAATTTTAAAAGTTCTATGTGTTTGTGAAAAATATTCTGGTGTTTTTTAACTCATTTGGGACCCAAAAGCTTAATACAGAGAAAAAAGGTGATGGCTGCCACAGGAGAGGGGATATGAGTGAAGGAGATTAAGTGGTATAATTGTCATATTATGAAATAAGTAAGTCACAGAGAGGAAAAGTACAGCATAAGGACTATAGTCATTCTTACTATAATAACATTGTATGGTGACTACACTTACCAAGGTGAGTACTGAGCATTGTATAGAGTATGTTGAATAATCATGCTATGCAAAGGAACTATATGTTAATAATAAAGATTTAAAAATATATAGTCTTGTACGACACCTAGAAATGTAGCAAATTATACACAGATAATCAGTATATGAAGGAGAGTAATAAAGACCTATACATAGTTTGTTTTAAGGAATAGGATAGAGAATAAATAAGCAATAACAATATCCTGTTTTTATTTTGATCATTTTCCATATGCTATACTCCCTGCTTATTTTTTTTTATTTAAACATATAATGTAACCCCATCACCTTCTCCCAAAACCCTTCCCCCCACCCACCTCAGTTTGTTTTATGACATTAAGAGTCTCTTTTGGTTTGTCTCCCTCCTGATCCCATCTTGTTTCATTTATTCTTTTCCTACCCCCTTAATCCCCACCCTCGTTGCATCTCCACTTCCTCATATCAGGGAGATCATATGATAGTTGTCTTTCTTGTTATTTAATTAGATAATTTCAATTAATTATCCTAACAACACCAAGGTCAGGTCTACCAGTCTGTAGGTCAGATAGTAAAGAATCAAGCAATGTTAGGCAGAAACTAGGAGTTATTAGTAATGAGAAGTAGAGGACCTGAAATAAGAAGTAGTCATTATAACTATTAGCATAGTTTAAAAAAAAGTTATTAAACGATCCAAGAAGATTAAATAACTCCATGATGCAGTTCTTTCACATAAAAATATTAATAAATAAGTATGGAGAAACTTCTTTAGTATAAAACACACAAAGTTCTTGATAATATGTATAGTACAGTATAGTGTATTGAGGTTATGAGATATTCTTTGATAATTTTTTTAGTTTATTCGATGACATTTAAGTGATTTCCTATTTTCCAATCCTTGTAAATGCTATTCATTTATCTGGCCATAATATACTGGCCACAGGGGTGCCTGGGTGGCTCAGTGGGTTAAAGCCTCTGCCTTAGGCTCGGGTCATGGTCTCGGGGTCCTGGGATCCAGCCCCGCATCAGGCTCTCTGCTCGGTGGGGAGCCTGCTTCCTCCTCTCTCTCTGACTGCCTCTCTGCCTACTTGTGATCTCTGTCTGTCAGATAAATAAATAAAATCTTTAAAAAAATATATACTGACCACAAAAACTAACATATTACTTAAGGGAATTGCAGGAAGTATGCTACACTGTTCCTTATTTTTAAAGCAACACTTAAGTGTTTCACAACTATTATCTATCAAAGTATAAAGTTTTTATCTGTTCCTATTTTACTAAAAGATTTTGTATTACTAGGTATTGAAGTAGAGGGCATTTAATTGGGATCATTGTAAGTTCTTTTTTCTGTTATCTATTTATTTTATACTTTCTTTTATCTAGTAATTTAGATCATAATAATTAATAATATTAGAACAATATTATAATCAAATCAAATCAAGTAATATTATAGTCAAAATTCAATTTGGATTTTGAGGACATATTGCAATTTTGTATACATTATGACATTGATTACTTAATCATTTGGTTAAGATTTTTACATTTCTATTCATTGATGTGATCAAGGACAATTTCTTTTCTAATGTTGTCATTGTTTGGGCTAGATATTAAGATGTACTAAGATGATTCTAATCTCTTAGTCTTTCACTGTATGAGCTTGAATTATTTTTCCTCAAATACTTCTTTCCACTCACATGTGGTTTTCTTTACAGAAACTGATAATTTACTTCCTCCATTGCTTTAATGGTTTTAAGAATATTCTGTCCCTGGTTGCCAACCCATAATGGGTTAGTTTTGTTCATTTTTTTCTGGGAACTTATTTCACCAGATTTTTAAAAAATATAGTTGGAAAAATATATTAACTCACCTATTCTGTCTTCTATAGCTGCTTCATTTGTAATTATGCCTCCTTCATCCACCTTGCCATTACTGTCTCCTGTTTTCATCTTTTTTTTAACTTCCCCATTCACTTCTTCATTCCCTCCTTCTTTCTTTCTTTGTCTTTGACTAGAGATGAGGCTGTGACAGATTATACCAACATCTACCTACATGCAGAGTGCATGTGTGTGTGTATGTTTGTGTTTTAAGTATACGTGACTAGTATATCAACATTATGTGGGAGTTTCTGCTCTGATACCCCATTACTCATTCTCTAGACTGTAGCATTCAAATTCAAGCAGACACTGTGGCAAAGGCCATCTTCATTGTTGGTTTGACTGCTTAGATTTGTATATTTTGTCTCTTCTAGCTCTTACAGATTCCCCTTACTTTATTTAACAACTGTATCATTTTTTTAGAAAAATACACAGTGCAAACTCAAGTATAGGAAGTTTTATTTTGAAAATATATTATCAAGAATGTCTTGCTTTTCTACTTTTTTTTTTTCTTTTTGGCATATATTGGTAAAGGTGTTCCTACTACTGATTTGTAAAATATATTGTCAAAAATGTTAAGAATTTAAAAAAAAGAATGCTAAGAATCATTGATACATTTTTACAATATCACAGAGTATCTAATTTGATACATCAGAAAACATCAAGTCCTGCAAAAGAATAAACACAAAAACAAATGTTTGACACAATCATGAAACAGTTCAAAAGTCTTCAAACAGATGTAATAGTATTTCTGTTTACTAGAAATGTTATTGATTTATTTCTTCAAGGCTCTATTTTTAAAAACAAATTTGATTAAATATATTGTTGGCTGAATGATCTTTTAAAGGTCAGGTTTATATATGGTCACCACTGTTGCCATTTGGGAATCTAGTGTTATTTTATTTGCTTTTTCATACAAGCCCAAAGTAGTCCTGCTCTCAAATCGCATTCATGGGTATTTTCGCAAAGAGAAACAGATAAAGAAAAGTCGGTGTATCCAGTAATCCCTTGTTTGTTTTGTTAAAAGTATTTATAGCAGATCTCACTTATTTTAATAAATGTTGAAATACTCACTTACTTTATGAGATCCTTTGGCTATAAATCTGTAATCCTACTTGTGATCATTATGTATGTGTGTGTCTATTGTCTTCCTGTGTTGTGTGTGCCTATGTGCATGCATATGGGTGACCACTTGTATTTAGACTTTACTTCTTTCCAAAGGTTTTTTTTTTTTTTTTTTAAATATACTACTAACTCTGCTTATAGAATGGATTTGAATGCAGTCTGAGGTCATTCTATATGAATACACTATAGGATGAGAGGAAAACTATTTTAACACTTCACAAATTCTGATGTGTAACATTATCTAATAGTGTTCACTTAATAAATTTTTCTCAGTGTTTATAGTCTGCAACCAAAGATGAAAATGAGAGAGTGAAGAAAAATATGTACATATAAGATATCAAAAATATAAAAAAAATATAACTTTATATACAGATGTGAATATTAGGTCATGAATATGGATAAAAATATCAAAATATATACATCAGGCTTTTAAGATTTTTTCTTGGGCTCTGGTGGAAAAAGCAGCAAACAGCAGAGACAAGCCAAGAACAGGAATGAATAATGCTATATAACAATAAAAGGAGAAAAGTATATAAAGGGATTTCCTTGGAAAGTGAGGTGAGATGTCTAAGAAAACATGGAGCACTTTTATACTAAATTCCCTTTTCTGATGAGATTTGATTTCTAGACTCCAACACAACATCAAATAAGCACGATATTCTCATATCAATCTTGATTTCAGAACCTAATTAGTTTTGCCTTAAAGACTAAAGGGGGAAAAATATCCATCATATCTCAGTGTTCATGATAGGATTTATTAAAATATTTAGAGCTTTCAAAAGATTTTTCAAAACATTTTATTATGATTATGACCCTAGATAACCTTAAGTAAAGTCATTATACATTATACATGAGTAACACTTCACTAAACCCTTTTCAATAATCCAATAATAATTCTTAAAAATGAAAAACCCTGGGATCAAACTATGTTTATATTCTCATTCAATCATTTACTCTGTGAACCTTTCACAGATTAGGAAATTAAGGCACTTTGCACTTCCTGAAAAACTGAGTTACTGATTCATTTATTTGTGGACTTTGTAAAAATTGTCAGATACTCTGTCTCAGTTGCACATATTTAAAATGAAATTTCTTGAAATAATTATAAAAGAACTGCTTTTTTTGTGATATATGATAATAAAGCCATGCTGATTTTTTTTTTTTGAAACAGATCATTTGTAAAATGTTTTGTATCTGGAAATGGGTTAAATCTCTTGATAAGAATTAATTTTAAATTCTCAGAATGATTATTTAAAACTGAGTATGTTAAATCTAGAGCCACTGAAAATAATTTTTATATCATTAAAATTTTATATATTCTGGGGCACCTGGCTGGCTCAGTGGGTTAAAGCCTCTACTTTCTGCTCAGGTCATGATCCTAGAGTTCTGGGATAGAGCCCCACATCAGGCTCTCTGCTTAGCAAGGAGCCTGCTTCCTCTTCTCTCTCTTCCTCCCTCTCTGCCTACTTGTTATCTCTGTCTGTCAAATAAATAAATAAAATCTTAAAAAAAAAGGCTATATATTCTTACCCATTTCTTTTTTAATTTATTAAACCCAAATTTTTTAATCTGAACTTTTTAGCAAAGATTTTCAGGGACTTGCAAGATTATCACTTCCAAATTCAATTTCCTTCAAATACTATTTTTGTAGCATTTGCTTTTCATGAATATCAAAATAACATTTTTCTATATTGAAATTGTGATAATTAGCTTATTTAAATATTAAACCTCTACATTTTTGACAGTACAAAATGACTTTAATTCATTTATTTCAATCTTTTTAATTTGTCCATTTAATCAATACCTGTAATCACTAAGCAAAATACTATTAGCTTTGTTTCTATTTTGTTACTCTTAATTCAGTGAAACAGTTTACTATAATTTAAATATGAAGGAAACCAAGTATATCTCTTGTATGCCATTATTTTTACAAAAAACATTTAGGAGAAACAGGAATCTATATAGACAGATAAAAAGAAACAGGTATCAAGAAAAGTAGTTGAGAGTTAAACTTAAATGCCAGGGAGCACAGGATTTTGGGTCATTTGGCAAATGTTGACAAGAATTTTAAAAGAAAAAAAAAACTTTTAAATACTGTTATTTGTCAATATCTTGCACAATTTACTGTGTCTTTATTTTATATTTCAGTATAACATATGACATGTAATTATGTGTCACTATTTTTGGGTATAAATAAATAAAATATAATGTGTATACATAGAAATAAGAATTTCAAGTATAACATTGCTTGTCTTAGAAAATAATATTATAGGGGCACCTATGTAGCTCAGTCAGTTAAGCAGTTGACTCTCGATTTCCTCTCAGGCTATGATCTTGGTTGGGGTCATGGGATCGAGCCCTGAGGTGGGTTCTGCACTCAGCAGAGAGTCCCTGGAGATTCTTTCCCTTGCCCTCTCCCTCTTCTCCATACCCTCCCACTCACATGTGTGTTCTCTCTCTAAAATAATATTTTTTAAAGAAAATATTAGAAACTATATTATCATATATTGCTAAAAATAATTTTTGAAATGAATTTAGTATAGTTATATAATGAAGTACATTTAACTGGCTTTATTGAGTTCAATGTGCTTGATTTAGTGTTTTCATGTAAAGTTAAGTTGTTTCTAGCAGTCAAGGATCTTTCTACTACTCACTCCAGAGATTCAGTTGGTGGCAAAACACAAGGGGCAGAGTCATGAACTGTTCCAAGATATGCTCAAAGACCATGGTGTTTGCAGAGAGAAATGGCTGCCCTTTGCCTAGCTCCTCTTTGCCCCTATGGTGATGCAGTGCAAATGAGATGTCATAGTACTGATAATGGGATCTACTAGAAGCAAGGAACCCTGGCAAAAAGAATCTGAGCATTCATGTAAAAGAGTGACCAGCTGCTCTGACACCTTCTGATAGAGTTTCCATGGTAACATAATGGAAAGAATTTTGATTTCTTACTCTAGTTCTTTGGAATGCAAATAAGTCTCTCCAAGGGAAAATGAAGACTAGAGTTTCTAGCTGTACAAACCCTGGAGGGTCTCTACAGGGTCTCATTCTCTCTTGAAATGTAAACACCCACCCCTGGGGAGGTAAATCTCAGAGGGCAGTCTCTAATAATTTTATCTCTCAGAATTAACTTCAGGGTTTGTTATTTTAGTCCAGTTCCAAAGTTTTGGTAAAATTTGCTTTAAAATTCCTGCATGTACATAAGCAAAAATATTGTATCCACAATCTAAAAATATTCATGTAAATCACCAAAAGAAAGGAAGACTATTCCAAAATGACCTTACAACTAGAGTTCTCAAATGGTGCTGATTGACTTATAAGTTACTGAAACTACTTTGGAAAGTATATGATTCTATTACAGCTACACGTATGCTGTGTTTGTCCATTCAGGCTGCTATAGCAAAATACTACTAAGTGGGTAGTTATTAAAGAGAAATTTATTTCACATGGTTCTAGAGGCTGGGAAGGCCCAGATCACAGTACCAGCAGATTCCACATGGTAGGTTGTTCAGAACCCACTTCCTGTTTCATAGATCGTAATTTCTTTCTGTGGTCCCACATGGAAGAAGGAGGCTGGAAAGCCATTGTTATCTATTTTATAAGTACACTGATCCTATTCATGAAGGCTCCACCCTATGACCTAAGCACCTTTCAAAGGCCCTACATCCCAATAACTCATGTTGTGTATTAGAATTTCAATATATGAATTGGGTGAGGGGGTCCACAAATATTCAGACTGTAACAGTCTGCTTCTGGTCCCCCTAAATCCATCTCCTTATCACATGTGAAATATATTAACTCCATTCCAATAGCCCCCAAAGTCTTAACTAGTTGAACTCCAATATCTCATCTAAAACACATCTAAATCAGGTATGGATGAGATGACTCATCCTTAGGCAAATTACTCTCCAGCTCTGAACCTATGAAATCAAACATATAATGTTCTTCCTAACTGCTATGATGGAGCAATCACTGGATGAAAATTTCCATTCCAAAAGGGAGAAAGGGGAATAAGAAAGAGCAAAGGGGAAATAATTCCTGAACAAGTTCAAAACTAAGACCACTGAGGCAGACTTAGGCCTCAAGGCTCTGGGCACCACCATTCCCTTTGCTCTGCTGGGTGCAGGCTACCCCACAGCTCTCCTGAGCAAAAATTGCTTGCAAGTGGGTCTACAGTTTGTAGTCTAGGGTAGCCAGTGGCTTTTCCTCAATAGGGCCTCTCTGCAGTGACCTCACTCCCCTGCTGTCTCTTGACTAGGTCACTGCCTGAAGGTTTAACCTTTGCAATGAAGGAGGAGGCAGCCACAGCCTCTGTGCTTTGTTGGACTTAGCACTGGCCGCACAGAACCCACAGAAGCTGCACTGGGTCAGCGAGGAACACTGCACCAGTATCAGGCTAAATTCCTGCCCCTTCATAACAATAATGTTTTTTCCTTTCATTACCAATAACATGTTCCTCATCTCCCTGGGAATCTTCATCAAAATGGCCTTTACTGCCTGTTTCTATGAACATTCTGTTTACAACCACTTAGATATTCTCCAAATCGGCTGAGGTTTTCTCTACAGCTCTCCTCTCCTTCTGAGCCCTTACGACAATCACCTTTAACAGTACATTCACTGCAATGTAGGTTTCCTCTATCATACTATCTCCAAACTCTCCCAGTCTCTGTTTATTCCCAAGTGCATGACTGCTTCCACATATTTAGGTATTTCTTATAGCAGTATTCTCAATTCTAGATTTTGAGGGAACATCAGCATTCCAGCCGTAGCAAATGTATACCCTATGATCCAGTAATTTCACTGCAATAACCTGACAGAAATGCATAAGCATTTCACAAAATGTCCAAGATTGCTTATCAAATACTTACTGATAATGGTCCCATATTGGAAGTTTCCTGATGTCCATCAAGAGTAAAATGGATGAATACATTGCTGTACATGCACATAATGGAATAATATCCAGCAATAAAAAAAAAATGATATATACTCAAGAGATTGGGTGAACCTCATAAACACACTATAGAGTAAAACAAGACAGCCACAAGAGTGGATATCCCATTATTCCATTTTAAAAGTTCAAAAATAGGCAAAATAATCAACAGTGTTAGCTGTTTACCATCCATCTTGTTTAACATGTTTACCATCCAGTAATAGTTTACTGGATGGAAATGGTACATTGAAGGTAATTTGGTTGTGAAGAATGAATGATTGTTCATGAAAATTAATCGAGCGGTATATTATATATTTTTTCAAAGTTTTTAAAAATATATTACTATGTTTCATTTCCATTTCTTAAATAGCATGTAGGAAGAGCAGGAACAGGTTAACTCAACTGGCTTGAACTGTTCATCCCAAAGAAAGGCCTGTCTGCAGGATTAGACCCTAGCCAGGGAGACAGTCTGTGAGCCCTTAGAATATCCTGCCTGGTAAGAATATGCCTGAGATATGGGACAAACAAAACTTTAGGAGTTTGATCAGATAAGGTTGTATTAATGATGTAATTTATGGCAAACATTTTTTTTTTCTTTTTTTGCTCTTGGGGCAGGGGCTGTATGCTGAAGCTGAGTTCAGTCAAATGGGTCCTACATGTGTATGTGATTGATTCCAATAAATACCTTGACAGCTAGGCTCCAGTGAGCTTCCTTGGTTGGTGATACTCTGCACATGTTGTCACATGATATTGCTGAGAGAATTAAACTTGCCCCTTTGCAGCTCCACTAGGAGGGAGCACCTGAAATCTTACACCTGCTGTTTCTTGAACTTCACTCCATGTGCTTTTCTCCTTTCCTGATCTTGATTTATATCCTTCCACTGTATTAAACTTTAACTAAGGCTAACAGCTTCTGAGTCCTGTAAGTCCTTGTAGCATATTCTTGAGCCTGAAGTTCTTGAGAACCTCTGACACATTACTGAATTTACAGTTTTCAAAACATGTGTATTTAATAAACTTCATGGTAATCACTAGACCCATTACGCTCCTCATTATCACACAATCCCAGTTATTTACACATATCTAAAATTCAGGAAGGTAATCCTATCCTCATCTCTGGGTGTAAACACACTGAGTGTAGGTAAAATGTGGCATTTTAATTTTTTTTTAGTTTTTGACTGATTATTCCTATGACTAGTATTGATCAAGACAATGTGAGGGTACATCTGCCAAAAGCTACAGAAAGTAGCTGTATTTAAAAATACAGAAAAAAAGAAAGAAAACCTTCCTCTTTTCTACTTAAATATGATTTGTGTTATTTCTAAAGTTATTTCTACCCTTAAGGAGATCTAAACTGCAAAAAGTCAATACAAAATTGCTTATATGGAAAGATGGAAAAAAATGTATTCTTGAGGCTCCTGGGTGGCTCAGAGTGTTAAGCGGCTGCCTTTGGCACAGGTCATGATCTCAGGGTCCTGGGATCGAGCCCTGCATGGGGCTCCCTGCTCAGTGGAGGACCTGCTTCTCCCTCTCTCTCTGCCTGCCACTCTGTCTACTTGTGCTGTCTCTCTCTCTCTGTCAAATAAATAAAATCTTTTAAAAAAATGTATTCTTGATTAATTCATTGAGTCATTGATTTAATTGTCTTGGATAGCTCCCTTTGGACTTAATGTGTATGTGTGTGTGAGTAAATCTATGATACATACATATATAATAAATATATAATTATAATATATAATATATTATAGCATATAATATATTATATACTTATTATATGCACTATATAATGCATAATATATTGTGGTATATATTAAATATATGTTTTGAAATTTTCTCCCTGTTAGTCACTTTGACCTCTGTGCTTTTATTAGATATCACTTTAATCTTAAAAAAATTAATTTGTAAAATATTGTTATCACATGCAGAAAAAAACCCTTAAGTCATAATATACTACTACTGGAAACAATGAAAGGATCTCACTTTAATTTAGCTTAAACATCTACCATGATATATAAAAAATACACAGAATTAATTTATAGAGTCAAGGAGAGAGAATCAGGGGATCAGAAGTCACATGATATGAGTCCTATAGGACTGAATTTAACTAAACAAAATTAACACTCATTTCCTTCTTCTCTATGTGCACTTCTTCCTTGTTGTTTTGTCCCCTCAAAAATCATATATTGAAATTCTAACCTCGGTGTGACAACATTTCAAGAAAGGGCCTTTAGGAGAGTAATTAAGATTAAATGAAGTCTAAGAAGTGGGGTCTTGATCTGATAAGACTGGTGTTTTCTTAACACCAGAGACACCAGAGGTGTCTCTCTTCTGGGAAGAGGAGAGGAAAGGCCATGTGAGTCCACAGCAGAAGGAGGCCATCTGCAAGGCAGAAGAGATGTCTTCCCAGACACTGACCCTGTTGGCACTTTGATGTTGGACTTCCAGCCTGCAGATGTGTGAGAAGAGAAATTTCTGTTGTTCAGATCATCCAGTCTGTATTATTTTTTTGTTATAGCTGCACTAGCAGACTAATGAAATAGCTATAATTATGAAACTAATGTATAGAGTTATAGTATTTAAAAAGTTAGAGTTAAAAGGCCTAGAATAGGTTGAATTTTTAAAGGAATTTCTCTTCTGAAACATACAGAAAACTATATGTTTTCTTTGCTTGTTCCTTTAAAATACCCATTCCTTTTAATTACTACCTCCTCTATTATTTTGCTGTCTCCTTGGAGGCTGTAGCAGCACATTTCTCAATATTAGGTAATTTCTAGCACGTTAAACCTGAATTTCAACCAACATGGCCATTGTCTATTAAATAGAATAATTTTGAATTTCTAGATTAACGTTATTTTTACTTCTTTCCTTTCCAAGTAACAAAAAAATGCTCTTGCTGCCAATAATCTATCCTCTGATATCATAAAATTTCTGGGCAGCTCTTAAAGACACATGTCCACTTGCCAATTAGCAGGCATTAGGTTTTGTGACCTAAATTCAGTAACAGAAAATGATTAGTTTATCCAGCAATTGGATATGATATGCTTCATGTATTTCAAAATTTATAAATTTTCTGGTCTGCTGATGTCATCCTTTATTATTTTTATGAGCTGCCACTGTTTATGCTGCTTATCCATAATGCTATTTTCAGTAGAATTACTAGAAAGGTACTTTGATATTTTGAAACCTTATTACTGCTTATTTTTACTTTAGGAGGATTATGAAAGCGTCTCTTAAAAATTAAATAAATAAATAAATAAATAAATACTTGTTTCCCTTTAGATGAAAATGTTAAAAACTGGAAGCAAAAGAGAGAGGAAACTATTTTAAGTAAGAAGGTAAATAATAAAATAAGGAAGATGAAAAGCCAAATCTTTTCAAGCATGGTAAGAAATTATTGGTAAAACATGGAGGCTATTCAGGGATCCTTTGCAAACAAAGCTAAAGTGGATTTCTGCCGTGGTGATAAGTGAAATTACAACTTTGCTATATTTTGTGCAAAAAAAAAATCCTGTGTCTTTAATTGATACATCCAATCAGTTTTTTTAAACTTATTTTACCTAAAGTAAAGAAAAATCGCATTTTATCATGTAAGTAGTGACTTGAAAACACAATTATTATCAATTCTCTTTAAGAACTGTAGAGATAGTTTTTACAAGCTACCAAAAGTTTTATTTTTGAAAGTCAAATTCAAAGGTGTGAATTCGCACACCTAAATATTTTATGCAAAAAATAATTGTATGGCATTTTCTGTTATAATTTTCTGTAAATATAATTCAAATTTTAAACTTATTTATAAATAAATAAGGAACAAATTCTATCAGGTCTGAATTCCTGTTTTATGTCAATGTCATGAATATTTTCTTTCTTTATACTTCAGGCAGGTTAAGTAACTATAGTTGGTGCTCATTACATATAGCCTAGCTATGTTCATTGTTTCTTAATCTCACATATGTATTAGAATAATATGAAACATTTTAAACTACCCACATGTCTTTCTAAAAACTTAAGATTTAGGGCGCCTGGGGTGGCTCAGTCAGTTAAGCATTTGATTTTGGCTTTGGTCATGATCCCAGAGTCCCGGGATTGGGATAGAGCCCTGTGTCTTATTCCTTGCTCAGTGGGGAGTCCGCTTCTCCTCATACCCCTCACCCCACTCCTGTCTTCTCACTCTATCTCTTTCTCTCTTTCTCTCTCTCTCTCAAATAAATAAATATAATCTTAAAAAAAAAAGCCTAGAAAACTTAAGTTCTGTTTTGATTAGGCTAGAGTGATCAGGCTAGAAGTGAGTACTATAAAACTCACCGTGTGTTCCTACAGTCAAGCCAGGGTTCAGAGGCACAAGCTAGATCTCTAAGGTAAGTACATATTATTAGTTGAAGCAATTTTAAGTATTTGTGATCTTGATTGAAAAAGGAATACTTATAATAGAACTTTGCCTGAGCCTTTAAGTGCTTAAAATATTCTTGTTTTTATTTTATTAAATATAATATCCTATTTATTTAACATTTATGATTCTAAAACATACTACAAATTTCACAAAACTTGCATTTTCTAAATGTCAGCACTCTAAATGTATCACTTATTTTCCAAAATCATATGTTTGCGTCAAATTTCATTGCTTTCTTGAGTCAATTGAATTTAAAAAGATAATTATTAGTTACCCAGCAAAAATAGGTAGATTTTAGCAGTGTCTAAGGAATTATTTCAAAATTGATTTCAGTTTAGCTAAAAAACTGGATTTTTCTATATGTCTTAGGTATAATCTTATTCTTTGCTTTCTTTCGTTTCTTTCTCTTTTTTTGTGGTTTAAATAAAGAAACTATGATTATCTGTAATTGATTGCTCCAAAGTAATTAATCATTTTTCTTATGAAATTACCAGGATAAATTAAAACTGATGATTAAAGAGTTTTCTCTTGTGCAAATACAACATGCTGAGAGACTGTGTTGGAAAATTACTATTTCAAAAACCAATCAAATTAAGTCCTCATAGACTTAAAGATATATATATATATATATATAATATTTTTCTAATGATTATGACATCGCACTTACAGAGGAGTACTTATTCTTCAACAGATAACTTGTACAATGTATTAAAAAAAAGCATTTGTGTTTAATCTCATAGTCTACCTTCAAATGAAACTCAGATTGACTATACAATTGTTATTTATGTCAGTGAATAACATATCATCATAGGTACTAAACACTCTTCTTTCAAACATTTTTCTAATGCTTATTAAGAAGTTTAAGTTTTATTTTTTTTTTATTTTTTAAATTTTTATGTATTTATTTATTTATTTGACAGATGGAGATCACAAGTAGGCAGAGAGGCAGGCAGAGAGAGAGGAAGGGAAGCAGGCTCCCTGCCGAGCAGAGAGCCCGATGTGGGACTCGATCCCAGGATCCTGGGATCATGATCTGAGCCGAAAGCAGAGGCTTTAACCCACTGAGCCACCCAGGCACCCAAGAAGTTTAAGTTTTATATCTAAAGAAAATACAACTTGGACCTTAGAATTATATTTAGTCTATATAGAAGGCTAATTTACCTGAAAAATCTCAGTAACAAATGCTAATATTAAAATTATTAGTGTATATATATATATATATATATATATGTGTGTGTGTGTGTGTGTGTCTGTGTGTGTGTGTATATATATATATATAAATTGTAGGGGGTGCCTGGGTGGCTCAGTGGGTTAAAGCCTCTGCCTTCGGCTCAGGTCATGATCCCAGGGTCCTGCGATCGAGCCCCGCATCGGGCTCTCTGCTCTGCGGACAGCCTGCTTCCTCCTCTCTCTCTCTCTGCCTCTCTGCCTACTTGTGATCTCTGCCTGTCAAATAAATAAATAAAAATCTTTAAAAAAAAATTGTAGGAAAACTAAGTAAAGAACCTCTGCTAGAAATACCAACAAGATTTAATACCAACACAGCCAATTGCTTTGACTTTTCTGGATGGCAGAAGAGAAGGACACGGAACTTACAAATTCAGGCTTTGTCACTCATTAATGAAGGGATGATATCTGTAAAGGGAAATAGAAAATCAGTATTTATACATTATAAGATATTTGTGTCACAAGGAATAAATTAGGGATAGTGATTTACTTTAAGTCAAGAGTATATGTAGGAAAAAAGGAATTATTCAATCAATCCAATGAAAGCCAAAAGAAGAAGAACAAAGTGATAAGAAACACACAATAACAGAAAAGATGGAATCTGAGGAAGGACAGTTAGCACAAAATTAGGTCATGTTCCCATCCAGTCCACATGAATTTTTGTTTTAATGGAATCCTCAGCTGAAAGAGACAAAAACTAAATCCTATGAAAAATATAAAATGGAGAATCTGGCCAGAGACCTACTTGCACTAAGCTAGAATATTAAAAACTAACAGAGTTCAATGAAGGGTATAATAAAGAACAGTCTTTGAACATACTTGTAGACTGGGATCAAAACTAGGTTGTCCAGGGACTCAAATTTTGACCTCAGTTTAAGGTGGTCTGGGATGGGTAATGCCTGCAAAAGCAAAGCTTCTGGAGGAAATTACATTCACATAGACCTCAAGGTATACTTAGATATTATTTACATGAATTAACTGTGTGAACTTAGCCAAGTCATTTATTATTTGTGCTTTCCTCAACTGTAAAGTGAATGTAAGAGTAACTAGGGGCTCCTGGGTGGCTCAGTGGGTTAAGCCTCTGCCTTTGGCTCAGGTCATGATCTCAGGGTCCTGGGATCAAGCCCCGCATCGGGATCTCTGCTTGGTAGGGAGCCTGCTTCCTTCTCTCTCTCTGCCTGCTTCTCTACCTACTTGTGATCTCTGTCTATCAAGTACATAAAAAAAAAAAATTAAAAAAAAAAGACTCCCCCCTCCACAGCTGCTAGCTGCATTAGCGCTTGACTTTAAAAAAAAAAAGAAAAAAAAAAAAAGTAACTAACTTGTAGGTCAACATTGATAATAAATTGATTAATTTTATAAATCATTTAGAAATTTATCTGGCATAAGTATATGAAATATAATATTTGTATTTGTGTACATGTGTATGCATGAGAGAGAGAAAGAGAATTAAGAGAGCAAAGAATCAGCATATGGTCAAAGATAACAGAATATCTGGAAACAAATCAAGTGACATGAGAAACAGAATATAACTTCAAATCCTAGAATTATCAGATAGAACTTAAAGAATAATTATGCTTACAATATTTGAAGGAACAAAACACAATCTCGAAGATGAATGTAGGGAAATATAAAAGCAAACATGGCAGATTTTTAAAAATGAATATCTACAAAAAATAACAGAAAACTACTAGGAAATAACCCAAGTGCAATAACGAGAAATAAAAGGAAAGAAAATAGTGAGGAAAAGTTAAAAGATACAGGGAATAGAGTTAAAATCTCTAATATATTTCTAACCCTGCCTAGAAGAAGACAGAGTTAAAAAAACAAAGGAATAATTAAAGAGATCATGGCTAATATTATTTAACTACTGATGAAAGGCAAAATAAACAGAGTAAAGCAGATTGAGAGATTCCTAACAAGGTGAGAACATTGAAAAGCAAACTGCAGAAAACAAGACAGGAGAAAAATCTTAAAAGCAGCCTGAAAATAAAAGACAGATTAAAGAAACAATAATTGGAGTGAAATTAATTTCTCAACAGAAAAAAAAAAAAGAAATTCCAATAAGGTAGAAGGGTAGCTGCAATATTTTAAAAAAATGCCAAATTTTATATTCATCAAAATATATTCCAATGATGAAAGTGAAATAGCTATTTAAGATACACAAACCAAGACTGGGAATTTGACACCAGTAAGACTTCACTGAATGAAATCTAAAATATATAACTCAAATTGAAGGAAAATAGTCTTTCACGTTTTAGGCAAAAACTTACCTCTGAGTTCTTTAAATAGTATAAAAAGAAAATTAAGATGTACAATTTTGTAAAAGTTGGTTGGTATAAAAATTATGATTTTAAGTTTTTATTTTTATTTTTTAAAGACTTTACTTATTTATTTGTCAGAGAGAGAGATCACAAGTAGGCAGAGAGGCAGGCAGAGAGAGAAGGGGAAAGCAGGCTCCCTGCTGAGCAGAGAGCCTGATGCAGGGCTAGATCCCAGGACCCTGAGAACATGACCTGAGCTAAAGGCAGAGGCTTAACCTACTGAACCATCCAGGTGCCCCGATTTTAAGTTTTAATGCAATTGCAGGGGAAGATGTAGGTGCTAACATTAGAATTAAAAACTAAAATGCATTTAATTTCTAGAATAGCCAGTAAAGACAGAAACAGAATTGTAATATCTAAACTAGAAAAATGAATAGAGGAGATGTAAAGAGAGAACTAATTTCATCAAGATGGATAAACAATTATCATAACTCAGGATCAGAGGTTTAACACACACATATGTAATTTAATTTATACAAATAGATTAAAAACTTCCATGAGTCATCTAAAGACAGAAGCCTAGAGGAATGTAATCTCACTGTAGTCTTTCTGTAAGTAATAGATTTGAAATACAGGAAAACAGAAGTTCAAAAATAAAACATTGGGGAGAAGGTGTAACATGAGGGTGCTAGCTAAAGGAGAGCTGTCATAACCGTATTCATATAAGACAAAAATAGTCTTTGAGGGAAAATAATTAATAGAGATAATGAGGACATTTTGTGAAGAATATAACAATATGGCCTCAAAATATATGATTTAAAAATTGTCATTACTACAATCAAATCACAGTCACAGTAGAATTTTTTAACCCAGTTTTGCAGTAATTTATATACCCAGAAGAAAAAAAAAAATTAGTATTAACATAGATAGTTTGAACTACCTAATAAAAGAACTTAATCTAATGGGCCCATATAAAACCCTGCATATAAATACTTCAGAATTCACCTTAAAAAAAAAAAAAAATAGGGGCGACTGGGTGGCTCAGTGGGTTAAGCCTTTGCCTTCAGCTCAGGTCATGATCTCCGTGTCCTGGGAGTGAGCCCAGCATCTGGTTCTCTGCTCAGTGGGGAGCCTGCTTCCCCCCCCTCTCTCTCTGCCTGCCTCTCTGCCTACTTATGATCTCTCTCTCTGTCCAATAAATAAATAAAATCTTTAAAATAAATAAATAAATAAAATTCATAAATAATTCATAAATAAATAAATAAATAAATAGTTCATAAATAAATAAAATAAATAAATAGGCATTCTGTTTCTAATAACAGTGACATAGTATGTAAGGATTATATTCTCCCACAGATAAAAAACAAGGACTTTGGACAAAATATAGTAAACAATACTTCAAAGACATATGATCTATCAGAAGATGATACAATGAATCATGGAAAACTACATAAAAAACTAATGATGTACTGCACGGTGACTAACATAACATAATAAAATAAAAATTAAAATCGGGACGCCTGGGTGGCTCAGTTGGTTGAGCCGCTGCCTTCGGCTCAGGTCATGATCCCAGCATCCTGGGATCGAGTCCTACATCGGGCTCCTTGCTCGGCAGGGAGCCTGCTTCTCCCTCTGCCTCTGCCTGCCTCTCTGCCTGTGCTCGCTCTCGCTCTCTCTCTCCCCCTAATAAATAAATAAAATCTTTTTAAAAAAATTAAAATTAAAAAAAGGGGCACCGGGTGGCTCAGTGGGTTAAAGCCTCTGCCTTTGGCTCAGGTCATGATCCCAGAGTGCTGGGATCAAGCCCCCACATTGGGATCTCTGCTCAGCAGGGAGCCTGCTTCCTCCGCAGCGGCCCCCCCCCCCCCCCCCCCCCCCCCCTCCGCTTTCTGCCTCTCAAATAAATAAAAAAAATCTTAAGAAAAAAAAAAAAAGAAGTTGATAGGAACTGAAAAGGAGTCAAACCGAAAAGAGGGAAATACATAGGATGAGATTTGCTTTAACAGCACTTTTGATATCTCCTTCTTTTGATACCAGCACATCTTCCCCCTTGTTCTTCTAATGGGTTTCCATAGATCCCTTTCTCTGATAACAAGGATGAGTCACTACCTTAGGCCAATGGAATGTCGGAAATTTACATTGTTAGCAGATCCTCACAGACTGGAAGGGAATGAGAGCTCCATTATATGATTCCAGTGCCTATGAAAGAAATTAACTAATTCTGCTGCTGAAAGCCTAATTCTTCCCTGCCCTTATCCTTCCCATGACTTGTTTTTTTCATCTTGTTACTCAATTCTATAAACCTACCAGTATGTTTCCAATTAGTTACTTTTGCTGAAGTTGGTTTCTATTGCTTGCAAATGAAGAACTTTAGTAACAGGAAGATGAAGAACATAGATTCCATAATTGTTCCTAGTAGGAAATACCAATAATAGATCATTTTATCAATAAATATAAAGAAAGCATTTGCCTGATGGAATATAAAAAGAGTGCAAAAAGGAAAAAAAATAATTATAATTCTGAAAATAATCTATTGAAAATTCCAGATTTTGTTAGAAGAATTAGAAATTCATTTCAATAGCTTGCAAAAGGGAGTGAATTGTATGAAACAGGAAGAAAGAAAAAAAAAATGCCATATGAAGAAATAATAGAGATGAAAAGGAAATTTCAAAGTTGATGAAATTACACATCAGCAAGATAATACAGAATTTTAAGCAGTCAAAACATACTAAACTGACATTGATTTGGGGTGGTAAATGTCAGAATTACTATTACAGAATGTTGAAATAATAATAAATAATAACTTGGTTTTACAAATGTATGAAGCCCTCTAACACTGTGTATGAAAAAGACCCGACAGTTAAAAGATTAAAAAATAAGTTGATAGGGATGCCTGGGTGGCTCAGTGGGGTAAAGCCTCTGCCTTTGGCTCAGGTCATGATCCCAGGGTCCTGGGATTGAGCCCCGCATAGGGCTCTCTGCTCAGCAGGTACCCTGCTTCCTCTGCTGTCTCTCCGCCTACTTGTCATCTCTGTCTGTCAAATAAATAAGTAAAATCTTAAAAAAAAATTAGTTGATAGCAGTCTAAAACCTGAATATAATTCAAGAATTTTTGGCATTCTTGAGGCAGCAATGAAGACAACTGGAACAGATAAATTTATCAAACATAATATTGAAAAAAAATACAGGATATTTATCCATTCATTCATTTATTTTTTTTTAAAGATTTATTTATTTATTTTGAGAGAGAGTGGGGGGTGCGGAAGGGGAGGGAAAGAGAATATTAAGTGACTCTTGCTGAGCACAGAGGCCCATGTGGGGCTCAATCTCAGGATCCTGGGATCATGACCTGAACAAAAACCAAGGGTTAAATGCTTAACTGACTGTACCACCCAGGTACGCCTGGGAATTTTTAAAATAAGCAAGTATAGCAATTAAATCTTACAAATTACTCCTAGCAAAGTTTGTTTTGTTTTGTTTTGTTTTGTTTTGTTTTAATTACTACACCTACTGGTACCTTGCAAAATCTAAATTTCTAAACAAAAACTCCAACAAATGTGATATAAAAAATGACAGCTTTAATAGGAAAAAAAATATATTAGGTTGAATCCAGACTTTTATTTGTGGAACACCAAATGTTAGAAGACATTGTAAAATCATTTAGAGATATTTGAGAAGAAATTTGTCACTTTTATGGGAATACTTAGAATTTTATTCTTACCTTACCATTAATGTCTATGTGGGAATGGCATAAAGTTATTCACAGATAATTAAAAGTTTAGAATATTTACCTACCAAGCCCATCTTGAACATGGACCAAAAAGCAACATAGAGATCCCTCAGATAATGCAATAAAAAAATTGTGAAATACTTTTTTTAGTTATAGATAGCACATTTTGATTTCCAAAAATAATGCAAATGCAAAATAATACATATAAATAAGGTTGTAAACTGTTCTCAATATGAAAATTTCTTGGCAGAGAAATTTTAGAATGTTAAATGATATTTGAAAATAAAGATATCCATAAGAAAGTAGGATCATGTGAGATAGGGAAATAGGGTAATAAAGATGCTCAAATGCCCTTATTTTATATAAGAGCTTAATTTTGTTTTTGGCTTTAATAATCTCAAGTTATATATTGCTAATTAGATTTTTTTTTAATTTTGAAGAGTCCAGCAAGTAAATTATATTTCTTGCTTTTCTTTTCTTCTTCTTTTTTTAAAGGTTTATTTATTTATTACAGAAATAGTGTGTGAGCAAGTGAGCTGGGGGAGGTACAGGGGGTAGAGAAAGGGAGAATCTCAAGCTGATTCGCTGCTGAACGTGGAGCTCTGTGCAGGGCTCCATCCCATGGCCCATGAGATCATGAGCTGAGCCAAAACAAGAGCTGGTTGCTTAACCCATTGAGCCACCAAGGCGCCTTGGTAAATGCTATTTCTTACAGTGTCTTATTGCATACTGCCTCAACTGGAAAGTCAACAATGTGCACTGACATACAAAAGACTAGAATAATTCTTAAAACAAAGAAAATAATTTAAATGTTTTTAATCCAGTGTACTAGCAATGCCTTTCATTTTTAGTTTTATTGATTGAAAACAATAGAAAATTTTTTGTAATTTTAAGCAAGCAATTCCTGGAAAGGAAAGCAATTTCCTGGAAAGGAAAAAAAAAAAAATAGTTCTTAGAATTGACCAAAAAAAGCAGTAGAATCAGGGTCAGACAGGAACCAGAGAACAACTCAAATCAGATGTCAGGAAAAGGAGAGATATCTGCTTGTGATATAGCCTTTGACCTGTCAGCCATGGCCCCTTACCACTGGCTATTGTGGGTGTAGCTTGCACATGCACTTGTACTAAGGCTGCTGGGCTCTGGTCATTTGTTTTAACTTTGGATTTTACATATCTGTCTGGTCACCATGAATAATTTCCTCTGTACCTATTTTTCCCTTGTGAAAAAATCTTAGAAGTGAGGCACTAACTCATCATATTTAAGTCTGTTCTACAGTTTTAACTTCCAGGACATGGAAAGAGGAAAATCTATTCACAAAGAGCTTTGAAATTGGAAGACTCTATGGTGGGACTCCTAAATGAAAGAAAGGATTGGCATAATAAACTAAAGGTCCATCTGTGTTGTGGTAAATGGCAGGGTTTACTTCTTTCTCAGGCTAGTTATATGTCAGTTTCAGCTCAATAAACATGAAAAAAAAGAAAAGAGAAAGAGAAAGAAATTGTTGGAAGCTTGACAAATGCCCACATATCCTAGAAGAAAACATGTTCTCTTTCAGACAGGGAAAAACAAAAAAAAAAAAAAAAAAAAAAGGAAAGAAAAGAAAGAAAGAAAGAGAGAGAAAGAAGTTGCAGTTACTAACACAAACTATTCCTTATATAAACAAAATCACACTCAACCATTTCCTGAAGGAGAAAATGCCAAATCACATCAGGTCTATATTCTTCTTCAGGTCCAGGACCACTAGAAAATATAGATTACTGTTCAACTTCTTTCATGTTTGGCTTTCTTTATTCTATAAATTCTGGCTTAAACTGTAAATACTTCAAATGCATTCTATATTATATGGATATTAGTGAAAGAAATAGAAAAGGAAAAAGAAATAGAAATTGCAAATATCTCTACAAAGGAAGAGATAAAAGTAGTGGCTTTATTTCCTGTTTCCTCCACTACAATTTGCAATACCTGTTAAAACTCCTTACATCCACTAACCATTTCATGTTTGCTTTGACAGACAACTCTTTTGATCATTTTGGTGATGAAATCATACTTTTATTTCTGAAATATCACAATTTTTTCAAGGATCCCATTTTCCATTAATTTTTAACATTTGAATAATGCCTACTAAAATGTATAGAAATTGTAATCCAGTGCCCTTCCACGCCCCTTCGAGAAACTCTATGTGGGGAGTAGGAGGAGAATTTCCATCTTGGTGTTTGTGAAGACACCATTAACTGGGTGTACAAGAACAAGTACAAACTGCCCCAAAGTGTTAAGTTGGTTGTTCTCATAATACATATATCAGAAGGCATAATGTAGGGACACAGAATATAACTATACAACTGAATGCATCTTTAAAGTCCTGTGGATGGAGCCCAAAAGCACACACACACGTGCTCATGCACACACTTATAGATAAATTATTTCCTGAGTTTATTTCTCTTTTTGCTCTCTCTTGACATCTAGGTCTCTACTAAATTCCTTGAAAGTTATAGCCTATCCCAGCTAAGCTGATGGAAGCAAAAGGAAAGATTTTACTCATGTTTACATTAAAGAATTTCTGGAAAGACTAACACGTGACTGTGCTGACATGGCAGGGTTTACAGGGTGAATCTAGATACCAGTGTCTTCACAATCAGGAGCATCCTTGTGAATCTGAGATTTCTCAAGCAATCACTTCTGTATAAAGAGATGGAGTTCTAAAGATATACAGAAAGATGATATGTGTGTGTGTGTGTGGGTGTGTAGAAAGTGTCACTTCTGATATATTAAGTTGAAATTTTAAAGTCAGTTAAAAACATAAATCATATTTTAAAATTAAAAAAGGAGAAAGGAGACATTTGTAACTGATTTCTTGGACCTAGTATGCAGTGAGAAAATGAGACAACGCCAAGATGAGGAATCAAGTCAGTTAAGCAGATAAAAGTAATATGGATGACTACTTTTCCTACTTCTTAATGTAGAAATTTTCTTTCCATACTCAGCAATGGAGGCTTTGGGGCTTATTTTGTTTTTTGAAATTTCAACATCCTCGATGCATTTAAATTAAATTAAATTAGTAGTACCTTATGCTACGTATTATGACATCAAATCTATTAAAAATTACATGCAAATAGGTTTGGACAATGTTATAAAAGATTAAAAAATAGCTCTGCAGGAAAAAAAAAATAACTTTGAGTTCCACAACTACCCACTGATTTGAAAATAGAACTTACCTGTATACCCTCAGATGGCCTTGCATAGAGTTTTTTTTGAGATTTTATTTATTGGGGTGCCTGGGTGGCTCAGAGGGTTAAGCCTCTCCCTTCGGCTCAGATCATGATCTCAGGGTCCTGGGATGGAGCCCCACATAGGGCTCTCTGCTCAGCAGGGAGCCTGCTTCCCCCCTACCTCTGTCTGTCTGTGATTTCGTTCTCTCTCTCTCTCTGTTAAATAAATACATAAATTTTTTTTTTTTTTTTTTTAGATTTTATGTATTTATTTGACAGAGACACAGTGAGACACAGTGAGAGAGGGAATACAAGCAGAGAGAGTAGGAGAGGGAGAAGCAGGCTTCCCACTGAGCAGGGAGCCCAATGCTGGGCTGGATCCCAGAACCATGGGATCATGACCTGAGCTGAAGGCAGATGCTTAAAAACTGAGCCACCCAGGTCCCCCTTTGCATACAGTTTTGATGAAAATGTTAGTTACTAGTAACAGGTTAATCTCATATTAATGAATGCATCTCCTTAGGAATAATGGACTTTAAAACTATTTTTTTGTTTGTTTGGTTTTTTTTTTAAGATTTTATTTATTTATTTGACAGGCAGAGATCACAAGTAGGCAGAGAGGCAAGCAGAGAAAGAGGAGGAAGCAGGCTTCCTGCCGAGCAGATAGCCGGATGTGGGGCTCGATCCCAGGACCCTGGGACCGTGACCTGAGCCGAAGGCAGAGGCTTTAACCCACTGAGCCACCCAGGTGCCCCAATTTTTTGTTTGTTTCTTTTGTTGTTGTTTAAGAAGAAAATATGTAGTTTAGCAATGATTTAAAACTAATCCTTAGAGAATAAATCAGAATAAAACTTATAATTGCTGTTATTTTAATTTGTGAGACAACTATTTTGATATATTGTTAACTTTTATTTATTTATTTATTTTTAATTTATTTATTTGACAGAGAGAGATCAGAAGTAGGCAGAGAGGCAGGCAGAGAGTGGGGGCAAAGCAGGCTCCCTGGTGAGCAGAGAGCCCTATGCGGGGCTCGATCCCAGGACCCCAGGACCATGACCTGAGCTGAAGACAGAGGCTTAACCCACTGAGCCACCCAGGCACCCCTATTTATTTATTTTTTTTAAGATTTTATTTATTAGTTAGAGAGAGAGAGAGCGAGCACAGGCAGACAGAGTGGCAGGCAGAGGCAGAGGGAGAAGCAGGCTCCCTGCCGAGCAAGGAGCCCAGGGTGGGACTCGATCCCAGGACGCTGGGATCATCACCTGAGCCGAAGGTAGCCGCTCAACCAACTGAGCCACCCAGGCGTCCCTGATATATTGTTAACTTTTAAAGAGACTATAAAATTTAATTAATTCCCTATAAAGCTAATCGATACATAAAATGCAAACAAAATATTGACAAAATATTAAATATTTATGGAAGAATTCACCCTGTATACTACTTCTTCTTGTAGAGCTGTAACTATTTTTGGACCTCACCAAACACTGAATGAGTAAGTGTATACTAGAAATGTATTAGGTTTTTCTAGTGTGGGCAATATATGAAACTACTATTCTTGAAGAGATGACTAGAACACTCCCTACTCACTCAACTATGACCCATTGAATTGGTCTGAATTATAAATCAGATGCTCTAGACCAATACTTCATTATCATTTCAAAATGCACTGCTTTTAAAAAAGTTAATAATAGTTGCAGAGTACAGTGTTCAGGACTGAAAACAAGTCACCTAAAAGCCATTAGGAGTCCCCTGATTAATTAACAGTTACTAATATCAGATGTTGCCTGTCCTGTAACATACCTTTCACATCAGGGTGCTACTGTAAGAACTGAGAAGTTTTGTTCTAAACCACAGATAAATCTGACAAGTAATATGTAAGGTTAGAAATATCAAAATGCTTTCAAGAGAGGTGACAGAAATACTGACTCTTACCTTGTTTTAACAATAAATTAATTCTGATATCATATACTAAAGAAGGAAGTATTTCATACCAAGTATTTTTTTCTGATAAGATTAACGGATGCAGCATGCTTTGTTATTCACATGTGGAAAGGAGACAGGAAATTTATGTTCCAATAATGGAACACAAGTCCATCTCTTGATTTGATTAGGCCAAATTAGGTCACCTGCCCACCCATGAATCATTACTAATCCGGGAAAAATGCCATGAACTGTATGATGCAAGTTGGGTTTCCTATGGCATCTTTGAGCTAACAATGGGAAAGGGCTTATCCATCTCTGCCCTTTGGGATGGGGTGAGATTCCCCTGAGTCATCGATGTTACATGGCATCATATTATGCTGGCATAATACCAGGATTCTACTTAGAAGCAATAAAGAGGAATGGATTGATGGGTAGGCAACTAACTAGTGTTTACCTGCTATAAGATGGAAGGCAACAGTTAATTGTTTATATTATGATAGATCTGAAATAGAACACATCAAGTTTTCTTTATTTTGTTCCTGCATTTGCTGGAAACAGATAAAAAAAATTAAATCTCTTATATCCATACTTCTGGTTACTTAATATCTCTTTGATTAGTTATTTTTAAAATGTATTTATTTGCCTTAGAAAAGTAATCATTTTGCAACTTCAAGCACATGAAGATATTGTGGTTTTCTACTAAGTGGATTTTCCTTTCTTCTCTCTCTCTCTCTTTTTTTTTAACATAAAATTGTTTTTCCTCAAAAAAGTGACTTTCATAAACTTGTGACTTGTTAAATATCGTGTCTTTATTAACATTACAGCTTCTAGCACAATTTAAAACATAAACATATATTATTTATAAGAAATGGGTAATATTGTTTCAACATAACCTTGAAAAAGGAAAAAAAAAAAAAAGAAATGAGTCTCAGTCCAGCAGCAGCCCAAGGAGCTCAGAAACAGTAATGTTGGTGCTAGCCTGGCAGACACAATCTACACAGAACTTAATCAAAATAAGATTAAAAGTCCATAGCAATTTCCTTGAGTGGCCAGTCAGATATCTCCATTACAGTCACCAACCAGTCTGCCCTGGGGGCCTATTTCAGAAATAAATTGGTTCGTAGATAAGCTGATGCAGAAGAAGGAAAAAAAATGTTTTCTTGAGACTGTACCCTAAATTTTATCAAGTAATACAAGGAAACTTCAAAGTCTTTTTATTCTCAAATGTTCTTTTTTTTTTTGCTTTATATATTCTTAAATTTATTAGTATTATATTAAATATTAGTTTATGTAAGCTTATTGTTTGACTTTGTATAGGATTTAATAGGTGGCATTAAATAATAAGAAACCACAACAGTAACACCTGAGAAATGCTTCAGAGAACAATTCTATTCAGTTATTAGAAGGTTTGCCTACTTATTTTAATGCTTAGCAGTCACAAACATTGTATCATGCCAAAGAAATCTGAAAACGATGCCATTAACCGAGAAGCCTTAAAAAGAAACTTTTAATCTGAGGGATACTTCTAGACATATTCCTTAAGAGGAGAGTAGAACATTTCTAATGCATCATATCACTGAAATTTTGGCCTCACTAAAAATATTCTTACATAAAGGAGTGACTTGTGGAAATAAGACTTTATTTGGGCAACATAATTAAATGTTAACTAAAAGACAATCAAGGTAACTTTTGAAAAATACTGTATTCCTTTATTTGAGAAAGAGAGAGGGAGCACAAGCAGAGGAGAGGAGCAGAGGAAGAGAAAGTGGGAGAAATAGACTCATCTCTGAGCAGGGAGCCAAACTCAGGACACTGAGATTATGACCAGAGTGGAAGGCAGACATTTAATGAACTGAGCCACCCAGGTGCCCCAAGAAAAAAAATTGACCCAAATCACAATTTTACCTGGGACAAGACATATTTCTATCAATTGCAAAAATAAATGTGTTTAGTTCATTAAGTTATATACTGAACAGTAATAAGTAAGTAGCAGAAATTGACCATGTCTTTTCAGTGACAACCAAAATTTCTTGATAGAAAAAGAAATTCCTGATAATAATTGCCATATAATTTCATGCATTAGGCTAAGACATATAATTATTTCTATGTTTTCAGGACAGTTCAACAAATATCTCACTTGTACATTTTCTAATTGTCAAACATTTTAATCTCTTGATTATAATGTTTGAGAAATATTTCCACAAATAACTTGGGACCTTGAAATTTCATAAAAATCAATCCTTCAATATTTAGACCTAAAAAGTAAACTCCATTGTCTATCAAATTCCAAATTTGAATTTCTCCTTGTTTACTCCTCCACTTTGTTTCTTATCTTTCCTAAAGATGCCTCATGATATTATTATCAAGAAGTGCTACAGTAGTAATTTACCTGGTTATAACATTTTCACTCATCCATCCAAAAATACCCTTGAACTACTACTAAATGTAATTCAACTCACCAATATTTAGTGGTGATTATTAATGAACAAAGCATCAGGGTAGATTCTGTGAGGGATACAAAAACAAGTGTAACTCAATGACTAACCAAAATATTTGCAGTCAAAAAGACGAAAAGAAGTCCTATTATAAAGAAAAAAATATATTAAAATGCTATATGACACATAAACCATTTTGATTGCCTTCAAATCTATTTACTAAACTATGAAAGTTTCTTTTTAGTTTAAGTAATTATTCTCACACGTCACTCCTTCTGAATTTTTCTTTTCTTTTTGTGAGTCATCAGCACTGTGCAATTGCCCATACCTGTTGTAACTGATCTAAAGAGGCTAATCATCGCATAATAGTTTTTGTGCTTTTTGGTCTGATGTTAGTGGGTGCTTTGAGGCAAAACTGAATGAGTTTCCAATAGCCAGTCCAAATTACAAGAAATACAGACACAGAATGCCTGAGGTTATCCTCAAATGAAGTTATATTTGAATTGCATCCAATATCCTTTGTTACAATGTGGAAATGTTCAAAGCAAATACAATAGTTTCCCTTTGCCTCTGACACTTAACTTCTCAGTGTTAGGTTTAAATATAACTTGGTATGGCCACTTCACTGAGGAAACTTGAAAAAAATTGATTCAGAATGACAAGTTTCTCTAATAACCTATTACAGTTTGGTTTGTAGGGCAAAACAGGGATCTCAATATAGTATCAATTGAATAACAAAATTTTATCAATTGAGATTCCACTGATAAAGTATTTAAGTTGTGCAGGTTAAAGCATATCATATTAGCATTAAATTTAAAACATAAACATGTTGGAGGAGAAATAAAAAATATTTTTAGAGAATAAGCTGTTTTCCAGGATGCAAGTATTAGGTGCCATATTACTTGTGTGATCATTATAAATAAAAACACACTACAATTGTGTAATATTTTAATGTATTAATATACATTCACAAATAATTTATTATTTTAATAGGTTACTCATGTGCTTGGTAGCTTAATGCATGTAGTGAAAAGAACATAGTTACTAGCTTTGGACAGAATTATATTTAATTCTTGCTCTGTAACTTGCCAGCTATACAAACTTGATTAAATTACTTAATTTGAATTTCAGATTCCATTCTTATGGAGTAGTAATAATATTGACTTCCTTTTAAAATCTATGAGTAGATTATAAACAGTCTGTATGAAGTCTTCAACAATATTCATCTATAAACCAATTATTGTTACTAAGTATCATTCCTAGACTCACTCTAGTTTCAGAAGACACTTAGAAAAAAGCAGGTTTGTTCAAATAAAATTCACAATGTTGTTTTTTTTTTTTTTCACTTATGCTGATTGGTTTCTTTGTCAATTAGTCTGAATTAGCTAAGGGTTACTGGTTTGTAACAGAACATATAGATAATAAATCATGCATATTTATATTATAAATCAATGTTTCTGGTTATTTCAAATTGAGCAAAATTAACCCAAACTTCTCTGCTGGAAGAAGCCATTTTTTAACCAGCACAGTTTAGAGTATGAGTTAATTGTGCTCATCACAGAGACTATCTCAGGGGAGAAGATACCATGTATTTGTTAAATGACTGGGAAATCCTATTTTATTCTCTCAAAGATATTTTCGCTCATCAAATAATGCTGAGTGAATACTAAAACCTGTGTGATTATCCACATCTATTGCTCTGGTAATTTCTCTTAGAATTTCCTCCCCCATAGACTGAGGAAGTGAAAACCATCCCTAACATCTGCTTTTAGCTCAAAACTCTCTGCTTATAGACACTTCCTATGATGTACTGACAAAATGAAAACATTTAGAAGAGAGCTCTGTAATATTCCCATTCGTGCATCTACCACCCTCTTTGTGTCTGTACTCCCACCTACCCACAAACATTGCCTTTCTTGTTATGATAATAAATTAGCTCTCCTTGCTCTATTCCTAGGCCTTCTCTCCTACTTATACATTGGATAAGAACCTCTCTTGCTCCATTCAAGTCCTCCATGCATAAATCATTCTTTCTTTATATTCTGAATTACAAAGTTTACTCTCCATTCACCCCAGGTTACCCTGGAAACTTCCAGCATTAACCCTGTTCTTTGTTCTAGTCTTTCTTCTACTGGGTTTTCTATATTTACTATTTCTAATTCTCTTCTAATTTTTCCTAACACATTCTAGTCAGTTTTTAAATTCTGCCACTTCACTAAAACTAACATTGATAAGAGTAACAACACTCTCCACTTTACCAAACTTACTAGTCAATTTTTACTTTTAATTATTTTCAGTATTTCTACAATAATTGGCAGAATATACCACTCTCTCTTTACAATTATTGCTTTACTGGACTGCCCAGACCCCACACTGTTCTCATATTCTTTTATGCCAATGTCTACTCCTTCTGAGTCTCACCTTTATCCTCTCCATGAACTCTCTTCTACACTGAAGTATCCAACAAATAAATTCTTAGTTATCTTCTCTTCCCTTCATGCATTCAATTTAGGTAGTTTAGATGAATTTGAGAGTCATTAATCTTTGATATTCTAGATTAGCCAATGACTCTTAAATGTATGTCCTCTCTCATAAGGTCCACATTCTCATTTTAAAAAGTCTATTGAATATCAGAGATTGAATGTCTAATGAACATCTCATTATAATTTTTGACTGTTTAATCAATTTCTTCCCCTTCTTCATAAAATGGCACTAACATTTAATTAGTTGTTGAGTAAATGTGGTTTCATGAGGACAAGGATTTTGTTAAAATTGTGTAATATTTTGTCCTTCAAAATTGACAGAAATGCCTGAATAGAGTAGCTACTCATTAATGAAAACAGGCAGGTAGGTAGGCAGGATGTAAAGAAGGACTATATTAAATTGAATGAAGGGTTAAATGAAGAAGGATTAGCTGAAACTGGGATAGGCTACATAATATGTCTAATGAAACACATTTATTAATAACTGTAATAGATTTAATCCAAAATCTGCTAACCACAAAAGCTGTTTTTCATTCATTTTCTCTGACTTTTTAAGTTGGTGCAGTGTAAAATTAGTCAGTAGCTTGGATCTCTTTGCTCTGCCTTACCTAGTAGTGGGTGAATGGACATAATTTCTATTATTTTCCAGTCTCCAGGGCAATGGGAACTCTTCATACTTAAGGTCTATGTACAATTTAAAAAGATGAAAGATGAAATAAACTATCACATAAATCTGGCATATAAATATGCCAATATAAGTAGAAGAATAAATGTAAAATGGAGGGATGCCTGGGTGGCTCAGTCGGTTAAGTGGCTGCCTTTGGCTCAGGTCATGATCCCAGTGTCCTGAAATCAAGTCCTACATCGGGCTCCTTGCTCCACAGGGAACCTGCTTCTCCCTCTGCCTCTGCCTGCCACTCTGCCTGCCTGTGCTCTCTCTGTCTCTCTGACAAATAAATAAATAAACAATCTTTAAAAAATGTAAAATGGAAAAAAGTAGAAATCTCACTTGTTCCTTTTAGAAATATATTTATGTAAATATTAGGTACATTAATCACATCAAATACTAGTTGTAAGTATATATTTTAGTGATCAGCGGCTGTATTGAATCATTTTTCAATTGACTATTAACCCTCTCAAAGGAATATTTGAAGTGTCCACTTTGCCCTTGTTAAAATTTCTTGTTTACTTGTATAGACTGTCCATGAACAATAATTTCAAAAACATAAGTAATCAACATGATGTTCTAAATGATCTATATTTGCTACATGCCATATTACTTAGGTTTACATTTGCATTTTTAGTAAACATTATTTGCAAAGATATTTCTTAAAGTGTGTTATGTCTCAAATTACCTTTATTTGCATTATAAGGGATTTAATATTGCAGTTAATTTTTGCAGTTTTTTAAATGTGAAATATTTTTGGATTTCTTTTAGTTTATAGGTAAGTCAGCTTTTTTATTGTTTAACTACAGATCTTTTTAAATTCATATTAAAAAAATATGTCTGCCTATGTACTTTCTAGTTCCATTTTAAAAAGCATATACCATACCAATAGTGGGATCTCTGTACAGATGCTACCTTTGAGTCTAAAACTCTCAGCAACTAAAAACGGGAAGCTCGGACACATTTTCTTTCTAATAGTTTATAAAAATATTCAACCATCTGAAATCACATACTGATTTCCACTTCTTTTTCTAGCTATGATTATATAAAAATACATAAAAACTTTACTTTAAAATGTAGCTCTTTGCCTTTTTTAAAAAATGTACTTCCTTTTTTTTTTCTTTCTCCTTGATTTAAGAATAGATACTTGTATAAAATAATAAAGACAAAGATAGGGACGCCTGGGTGGCTCAGTTGGTTAAGCAGCTGCCTTCGGCTCAGGTCATGATCCCAGGGTCCTGGGACTGAGTCCCACATTGGGCTCCTTGCTTAGCAGTGAGCCTGCTTCTCCCTCTGACTCTGCCTGCCACTCTGTCTGCCTGTGCTCGCTTCTGCGCTCTCTCTTTATCTGACAAATAAATAAAATTTTTAAAAAATCTTTAAAATAAAGACAAAGATAGTCTCTAAAGCCAATTATGGTTTGTCAACCAAAACATTTTTCCCTGAATTTTTATTTGTTATATGTGGTTAATGTTTTATTGAATGAGAATTCACTTGAAATGCTTCAAAATTAAATGACAATTTCACCTCCAAAACAGTAGTTTTTTTTGTCTTGTCTTAAATTTATCCCATGATGAATCACTTATTTCTCTGTGCATTAATATCATGTGACATGATCATCATATGAGATACTTAATTCCTCTGCTGTATAATATTTAGACTTACTAATACTTCTAAAAATAGTTTCTATAATATAGTACAATATGTAATAATGTAGAAAAATAAGTGTGTGTGGTATATATTATAGAGTTGTTAAATAAGAGATAGATATATGTATATATGTATGAAGACAATCCTGGCTATAACTCCCATAAAGCAATGGGCACTGCCATACATACCTACAATTATCACTGACAATCTGACAGATTTTATAGCTGAGTTCCCTACAAATGAAGTTTAGGAGAGTGAAATGTGTAGAAACAAAAAAGAAAAAAAAAAAAAAAGACCAAATATATAGGCTCTATCCAACAAATTTGTGCCAATTACTTCAATGGTCATCATATTTTCTATGTAATTTTTCTCTTTTCACACATTTCTTTATTGTTTTCAATCCTGAAAAACTAAGTATGATTTGAAATAATGGCAAATTTCAATTTCAAGCTAATGAAAAAAAATTGCACTTGTTTTAATTGTTAGGATTTTTATTAGGCTTGTGTATACACATATATATGTGTATATACATATATATATATATATTTAACATATAATGTATTATTAGCTCCAGGGGCACAGGTCTGTGAATTGCCAGGTTTACACACTTCATAGCAAATACCTTCCCCAATGTCCATAATCCCACCACCCTCTCCCTACCCCCCTCCCCCATGCAACCCTCAGTTTGTTTTGAGAAATTAAGAGTCTCTTATGGTTTGTCTCCCTCCCAATCCCATCTTGTTTCATTTATTCTTTTCCTACCCCCCAAACCCACCACATTGCCTCTCAACTTCCTCATATCAGGGAGATCATATGATAATTGTCTTTCTCTGATTGACTTATTTCACTAAACATAATACCTTCTAGTTCCATCGATGTCATCACAAATGGCAAGATTTCATTTTTGATGGCTGCATAGTATTCCAATGCATATATATACAGTTCTTCTTTATCCATTCATCTGTTGAAAGAACCTAGGTTCTTTCCATAGTTTGGCTATTCTGGACACTGCTGCTATAAACATTCGGGTGCACGTGTGCCTTCGGATCACTAAGTTTGTATCTTTAGGGTAAGTACCCAGTAGTGCAATTGCTGGGTCATAAGGTAGCTCTATTTTCAACTTTTTGAGGAACTTCCGTGCTGTTTTTCAGAGTGGTTGCACCAGCTTGAATTCCCATCAACAGTGTAGGAGGGTTCCCCTTTCTCGGCATCTTCACCAGCATCTGTCATTTCCTGACTTGTTAATTTAAGCCATTCTGATGGGTGTGAGGTGGTATCTCATTGTGGTTTTTATTTGTATTTCCCTGATGCCAAGTGATGTGGAACACTTTTTCATGTGTCTGTTGGCTATCTGGATGTCTTCTTTACAGAGATGTCTGTTCACATCCTCTGCTCATGGATCAGAAGAACAAATATTGTGAAAATGTCTATGCTACCTAAAGCAATCTACACATTTAATGCAATCCCTATCAAAATCCTATCCATTTTTTTCAAAGAAATGGAACAAATAATCCTAAAATATATATATGGGACCAGAAAAGACCTCGAATAGCCAGAGGAATATTAAAAAAGAAAGCCAAAGCTGGTGGCATCACAATTCCAGACTTCAAGCTCTATTACAAAGCTGTCATCATCAAAACAGTATGGTACTGGCACAAAAACAGACACATAGATCAATGGATCAGAATAGAGAGCCCAGAAATAGACCCTCAACTGTATGGTCAACTAGTCTTTGACAAAGCAGGGAAGAATGTCCAATGGAAAAAAGACAGTCTCTTCAGCAAATGGCGTTGGGAAAATTGGACAGCCACATGCAGAAAAATGAAACTGGGCCATTTCCTTACACCACACACAAAAATAGACTCCAAATGAATGAAAGACTTCAATGTGAGACAGGAATCCATCAAAATCCTTGAGGAGAACACAGACAGCAGCATCTTCGACCTCAGCCGCAGCAACTTCTTCCTATAAATATTGTCAAAGGCAAGGGAAGCAAGGGCAAAAATGAACTATTGGGACTTCATCAAGATCAAAAGCTTCTGCACAACAGAGGCAACAGTCAACCAAACCAAAAGACAACTGAGAGAATGGGAAAAGATATTCTCAAATGACATATCAGATAAAGGTGTATCCAAATATATAAAGAACTTATCAAACTCAACACCCAAAGAACAAATAATCCAATTAAGAAATGAGCAGAGGACATGAAGAAATATTTAATTGAAAATACCACTTGAAAATGACAGACAACAGCCTTTTAAATATATTCTTTCACTTCTTTTCTTGAAAGTTTAACATAAAATTATCGTGTTGTTATTGATATTTAAGTGTGATCCTTCCATCAGTTAACTGGCTCTATTAAAGTAAAGATGATTGATTCCTGAAGAATTACAAAATCAAAGATCACCCCATTAAATAATTTAACAAATTAATGTTCATTTCTAATACTTGACTCAATGATTACATGTGGCTTTTTTAAAAAGAAAGACAATTTCATATGCTACTTGTTTTTATTTGTATATACTCTCTAGTGCCAAATTTATCAAGAGAAAGAATTACTTTTCTGGGGCACCTGTGTAGCTCAGTCAGTTGAGCAGCAGACTCTTGATTTCAGCATAGGTCATTATTTCAGGGGTCTAGAATCAAGCCCTGTGTAGAGCTGCATGCTCAGTGCAGAGACTGTTTTAGGATCCTCTTTCCCTTTGCCCCTCC
>ML110850.1:0-60343 GCA_003697995.1 Taxidea taxus jeffersonii
TTTTTTTTTTTTAAGATTTCATTTATTTATTTGACAGACAGATATCACAGGTAGGCAGAGAGGCAGGCAGAGAGGGAGGAGGAAGCAGGATCCCTGCCGAGCAGAGAGCCCGATGCAGGGCTCTATCCCAGGACCCTGGGATCATGACCTGAGCTGAAGGCAGAGGTTTTAACCCACTGAGCCACCCAGGCACCCCAGTGTTTTCATTTTCTATGGATGAATACTCAGTGGTGGAATTACTGGATTATACTGTAATTCTATTTTTAATTTTTAGAGGAAATTTCATACTGTTTTTCACAGTGACTGCATCAATTTACATTCCCACCAACAATCCTTGAGGGTCTTCTTTTCTCTACATCTTCACCAATACTTATTATTTCTTTTTTTTTTTTTTTTTTAATTGGAGCCATTGTGACAGGTGCAAGGTGATACAATTTTAATTTGTTTTCCCTAATGGTCAGTGATGTTGAACGTCTTTTCATGTGTCTGCTGGCCATCTGATCTTTTCTTTGGAAAAATGTCTATTCAGTTCTTATGCCCATTTTTAATCAGAATACTAAGTATGTTTTTTGTTGGGTATAAGCTTTTATGTATTTTGGATATTATGCCAAATGAAACAAGACAGACAGAGAAAGACAAATACCATATAAAGTAATTTTATGTGAAATCAAAAAACAAACAAACAAATGAGCAACAAAGCAGAAAACAACTCATAAATACAGAGAATAAAATGATGTTGCCAGGTGTGAGAATGATGGAGGGATGGGCATAATAGGTGAAGGGGATTAAGAGGTATAAACTTTCAGCTATAAATAAATCACCAGGAAGAAAATTACAGCATGGTAATTATAGTCACTAATATTGTAATAAAGTTCCACAACAGATGGTAATTAAACTTTTCATTGAGAGTATGGTGTAACATAAAATTAAGTCACTATGTTGTATACTTGAAACAAATATAGCATTGTATATCCACAACACTTCAATGATAAAAATTTAAAAAAAATACTGGGACCTTGATTGCTCTCAATCTGAATGGACTGAAAGATGAAATGTGAGGGAGACTATGAAATTTGAAGTTAGAAAATTAAAAAAAATTAAAATGAAGCAAAAGATGCTACAGAATCTAAATAAAAGGAAGTTTTATTCTTGCCCATACATATGGTAGTTAAGAACACAGATTTGGAGATACTCACTTGAGTTATAACTTTAGTCTTGTTACTTTCTGCCTATGTATTCTGGGTCCATTTACTCAGTTTCTCTATATTTCTTTTCTAATATGGGGATAATACTCTGGACTGCAATACTACATAATGATGTTATTGTCTACTTTTACAGATGCCATGGGTGGGGACACATAAAATGCCTCTATTAATTTTGATTGCCCAAATCAAAGGAAGGCTCTATAGCTTCCTTGGAAGGATGGAGGACCTTAGCAGCAGCTAAGAAAAGGGTATATGTGCCTTTTCTAAAAGAGTAACAGAATATGTAGTTATGTTTAAATATGAGTAATATTCTCTACTCATCTTTGCACTCTGAGTAGCCTAATTTAGATCCACTCCACTGGTCCATGTTAGACTTCCAATAAAATATGTTTGAGGATAAATTAACGGTTGTTCATTTATATTAGTAAAATCAATGAAATCTAGTTTGTGTTTAATTACTTAAACCTTAATCACCAATGAAAATTGCCTTACAAGTAAAGCAACTATTAATATTGCCTCTATAATTTTCAGTAATAATCAATTTTATGTCACCTTTATGAGGTCATAATTACTATGGGAATAAAAAATCACTTTACAATATTCATTATTAGCATTTTATTCTCTTAGACTCATTGAGAGGCATCTTTTTCACTTTCCTGCATGCTATGCTCATATGCTCAGTCTCAAATTGCTCCTTCTCATCCCACATCTATTTCAAGATTCAGCACACATCAACTCTCCCATAACATCTTTATTTATTATTACAGTTCATTTTAATTTTACCATACTATATCCTGTAATTTCAAAATCTGGTAATAGCATTTGCTAATTATGATGTCCTAATTATAATCAAATTACTCACAGAAGGAAATTATTTTCTATTTGATGGCACCTTTTAAAACAAAAATGTCCTTTGGAAGTTCCATAGTGTTTTAAAGATTATATTTTTTCAAAATATTTTGAATTTAATATGATACCCTAGTCCTAAGAAAATTATTAAGCTTAATGTGATATTAACTGGGGAACCCATACAAGGAACATGAATCCTAAAAATCGGTGGGGGGATCAATTTTATGAGTTCTAACAACAATCTGCACTTAAAATCTGGAACTTTAAAAATCAGCAAACTTTGCTTTGGGATAGCTAGTAGGGACATAGGAAATGAGTCCCTGTCTTTAACAAGACACCATAACAAACAGTGATCAGAAATATAGCAGAGAAGTGAACAGTTTGAAAAATGCCTGGGGAATACATGGTGGAGAGTTATTTTCTAAACTCAGAGGATGAGTTGGAGGGTCAGAGATCCTTGGGAGACTTTTCCAGAAACAAAGTTGCTGATTAGTGCCATTTCCCTCCACCATCTCCAAACATAAACAAATGGCAACCTGTGGAAACCAGTGCGGAACTCTTATTTGCTAGTTAACTTGCTTTCACTCCTCACTGCTACCCTATGTTTTGCAGATCTGTCCCCTTCAGCCTGACGTGCCTCAGTCCCAGTGCTCTGGGTCCCCCTTTCCAGATTGGTGCCAGTTTTACTAACACAATGCCTTCTGACTCACACATTTCTTTCAGATCCCCACCCTCCAAAAAAATCTGGCCTAGGTCCCAGTGGCAAGAGTGGAAAGTCCTCTTTTACAGGGAACCAGTGTACAAACCTTGCTAAAAGTGTCCCATCCAGTGCATATTGAGGATCTTCCCCCTTCAAAACACTATTTGCCAGAGCCCATATACACAAGCCTGGAGGTGTACAAGCAGCCCCAAAAGGGGCCAGCACCACTTCAAAATGATTCCTCTGCAATGAGAGGGAAAGGTAACCACGCATATAAGTCAAATTGTGGCCCTAGCCATCAGCTAGGGAGACAGCTGGTCAAATTACAGGCCCTGCCCCTCATCAAAAACTTCTTAGGAAAACATAACATGGAGAAAGCACCCTACAGAATGATACTATCACATCTCTGGTGAATGACTGGTCTGGCTCAACTCAAATCTAAGACAGACCCAGACTGGCCTACTAAAAACACAAGGATCAAACTTTGTCCATGATAGACAAAGAGAGCCACTTCAGATGATTGGACTGAAGGAAAGTGCAGCTCAAGCACAGTGGCAAGAGTGGCAAGTCCTTTTTGCAGGGAACTAGTGTACAAACCTTGCTAAAATTTCCCCACCCAGTGCATATTGAGGATCTTCCCCCTTCAATACACTCTTTGCCAGAGCCCATATACACAAGTCTGGAAGTGTACAAGCAGCCCCAAAAGGGGCCAGCACCACTTCAAAATGATTCATCTGCAAGGGGAGGGAAAGGTAACTACACACATAAATCAAGCAAGGCAAGGAAACACACATAGAAGGCACCCCTGATGTGCCATTTTCTGATAAACAGAGGACACTGCATTGCACGACAGGACCTCTCCTTCATAAGGCCGCTACTTTCAAAAGCAGAAGACATAGCTGGCTTTCCTAACACAAAGAAACAAACACAGAGTTAGACAAAATGAGGACATAGAGGAATATGTCCCAAATGAAAGAACAGAAAAAATCACAGCTGGAGACCTAAGAAATACAGAGATAAGTCACATGCCTGTTAGGGAATTTAAAGTAAGAATTATTAAAATACTCACTGGACTTGAGAAAATAGCAGAAGACATCATAGAGACCCTAACAAAGAGGAAAAAAAAAAAAAGAATTAGAGAGGAAAAAAATAAATTAAATTCAAAATACACTATGTGGAATAAATACCAGACTAAGCAGGAGAATGAATCAGTGACTTAGAGGACAGAGTAATGGAAAGTAAACAAGCTGCACAGATGAAGGGGAAAATATATATGTGCAGCTTGCTTACTGTAGATGTAGAATAGATATGCAAAGTGAGAGAATTTAGGGAACTCAACGATACCATCAAGTGCAATGACATTGCATTTTATGGATCCCAGAGGAGAAGAGAGAAAAAGGAGCAGAAAATTTATTTGAGCAATAATATATGAAAATTTTCCAAATCTGGGAAAGGAAATGGAAATTTCAGTCCAGGAGGCATAGACTACAACTAATAAAATCAACCCAAGGAAGTCCACACCAAGACACATAGTAATAAAAATGATGATAGAGGCTTTTAAAAGAAAAAAAAAAAAAAAAAAAAAAAAAAAAAAAGAAAAAAGTTTCATACAAGGGAAACCTCCTCAGACTACCAGCTGACTTCTCAGCAAAAACTTTGCAGGTCAGAAGTGTGCAGCATGATACATCTGAAGTTCTGGAAAAACAAACAAACAAACAAAAACAAAACAAAACAACAACAACAACAAAAACAAAAACAAAAACTAAACAACAAAAATAATCTGCAGCCAAGAATTCTCAATTCAGAGAAGTTTTCATTTAGAATAGAAGTAGGGATAGAGTTTCCCAGACAAATAAAAATTAAAAGATTTATGACCACTATACAAACCCTACAATAAATGTTAAAGGGGGCTTTTGAGTAGAAAAGAAAGATCATAAGAAATAGAAAAATTCTGAGGAAAAAAAGGAGTGAATTTATATATATTATAAAAATCAGTCAAAGGATTCACAAAATTAAAGGGTGTAAAGTATGACACCATATACCTAAAAAGTGAGGGTATAGGAGTAAAGAATGGTTTCAAAAGTAAGTGATCATCAACTTCATATAAACTTCTATATACATAAGATGTTATATCTAAACCTAATGGTAACCATGAATTGAAAACCAGTAATAGGTATGCAAAAAAAAAAAAAAAAAGAGAGAGAGAGAGAGAGAGAGAGAGAAAGGAATTAAAGTATATCATTAAAGAAAGCCAACTTATTGTGAGAGAAGTAAGCAAGGGAACAAAGAAAACAAAAGAATAATGAAAACAAGTATAAAAAATGGCAATATGATATACCTATCAATAATTACATTGAATGTAAATGGACTAATTGCTCCTGCAAAAGACATTGGGTGACAGAATGGGAAAAAAGTAAGACCCAGCTATATGCTGCCTACAAGAGACTCATTTCAGACCAAAGAGACATGCAGACTGAAAGTGAAGGGACAGAGAAACATTTATCATGGAAATATAAGTGAAAAACAAGCTAAAGTGACAATACCTTTAGGGAACAAAATAGACTTTAAAACAGATGATAATAAAAGAGATTGCCGTGATTGCAGTAAATATCCCAATTTCTTTGCTTGAAATATGTTACAATTCATCTTTATGTAACATTTTAAGTGTTTTATTTTTCTTAATTTTTCCACTTTTTATTATATAAATGATCAAATAAAATCAAATGTAGTCATCTGCACAGTTAGAATCAGAATATTAAAAAGCTCACACATTTTTATTGTGTTAAAATTGGTTTTATGTTATTCTAATATTTTAGCAGTTTCATCTCTCCCTCTTTTCACACCATCCATATCCTGGCAAAAATGGTCTTTAGTCTCAGAATTTCCCACAAACTGTAACTGACAAAGAATTGCTTAGTTTTTTCCTCCACTGACCTCTTATCCTTGAAATAAAAAGTTAGATGCAGCTATTTGATTAGATTTTTTATTTGACAAGTATAATCCACAAGTTGTGTGGTTTACATTCTGTTTATAATAACAGAAATCCTACAGTATTATTTGTCATATGTCCCATTAATATTACTATATATTGTCTGATTGATTTATAAAAAATTTCCCCAACAACCACTTAACCAAAAGTTTTAGTTCACATTGATTATTACATGTGTCCATTATCTCATTATAGAATCCAACATTCTAATGAAAAAAATCTATTTTTAGGTCTAATTCCTCTATATAGAAAAACAATTCCCCAATATAATTACTTAATTGAAACACAATTTACCAAGGAGAATAGTATAAACATTTGAATTTTCCCTTTTAATTATTAACAGTGCCTCAATTATGAATCTTTGGATCTGTAGAGCTTTCGTATATTTTTAGAAACTGCAGGTGTTATTCCTTTTTGATGGTCAAACTATCCTCTTTCTGTTAAGTGGAAGTTCATTCAAGTCAACTCAAGTTCTTGTTTTTTCTATCTCTTCTCCTCTACTTTTTTTTTTTTCTCTTTGCCATAAATGCCTACCAGCATTTTTTTTTTTTAGCTAATTTTTAGATCATTTTGTATTTTTATGGTTGTAAGAAATAAGAGATTTAGAAATCCCTTTTTACTCTTCACCCAATTTCCCCGCCCCCTCAATGGCAATACATTATGTATCTATAGTACAATATCACAATGAAGAAATGGATATTGACATAATCCATCCATCTTGTTTCTTGTATCCTTTTTCCAAAATTTCAATCATTTTTGCTTTCTGTATCTTTTGTACCAACATGACCAGATTTCATCTGGTGTATTCTGTGCATATGCCTGAAATTATTCAGATTTCTAAGAAGCCCAACTTCTTTCTATAAAATGATATTAAAGGTGATAAGTTGGGCACTGATGCTATGTTGCCATGGCTTCTAAGCCTTTTCAGTGTTTAGAGTTAGCAAGCATGATTATTTTATTAAGAATAAATGTTTATAGTGGTAGTTTTTAAAATGAAAGTTATAGGTTTTTGTTTTTGTTTTTGTGTCTTAACTCTGTTTTAGTATTTCTTTCTTCTTTTGCTGTTAATCTTGGGTTATCTTGATATTTACATAACATATTTAACATATTATTGTGATGGATATTTCTAATGTCTATATATATTCACATTTTACCAATGTCCCTTTTGCTCTTTTCCCCTAAATGTTGACCTAACAGACTTGTTTTCTGGCTTTCATTTAGATACAACAAATGCAAGGAATAGGAAAAAAAACTGAGAGTTGAAGGCACAGAAGAATATTTTAATGCACAACTCCTATGATGCAAATCTCATCACAGAGTTATTTGGGCTTTCTGGTAGTGAGAACAACTATGTTCTCCTTTTGTCTTTCAGGTAAAAGGTAAATGACTTTCTGTTGTTACCAGTCCCCAGATACTGTAATAACTTTGTTGGTTTCCTTCTGTCTATCCACAGATTTGTAAATTATCCCATTATTAAGCACTTTTGAAATTATCCATTTTAAATATGATACCTTGTTTCTGCTTGAATATGGTTAACACAAAAGATCATTGTAATTGATAATTGAAAGAAATCAATTATTATTTAGATCCTGTTGTATTTTGTCATTTGTTCCAGACAATTGGAATTAAAAAAAAAAAAAATAGGTCCCGTCTCCTTTAGAAACCAATAGGTTAGTTGGTGGAACGAATAAATAAATTTATTGCAGACTTTGAATGAGCTATTTTGAAGCACAAAATAAAGCTGCTTACCCCATTGTAAGAATTATATGAGGACTTCCTAGTGAATATGTTTTCGAGCTACCTCTATTAAGCCTTCCTTTATTTAGAGGAAGAATGACTTGAGGAAAGTATGTAACTTGTTTATTTTCAAAATATACACAAACTCAGAATGTGATTTGTATGTGATAATTTCAACAAATATGGTTTAAATGACTAGCTGGATATATAAGCACATATAACCAAACATCCAAAATAGGAAAGAGTTATGTGTATTTTAAGACTAACTGAAAAAAGCAAAACAAAACAAAACAAAAAACAGCTCATGTTTTTCACATATTTTTTTAGTAAATTTTACTGTCTTCCAGTGAAGACATCAGGACACGTAATTTAATAATTTGTTTGTGCCTTTATAAATTTTATCTCAGTTAGATTTGAATGACTTTGAATGAATATTTGCAAGATTGATAATGTCAGCATAATGCCATGGGAGTATGAAACAAGAAAATTGATTTAGGGTGCCTGGGTGGCTCAGTGAGTTAAAGCCTCTGCCTTCAGCTCAGGTCATGGACTCTGGGTCCTGGGATCAGGTCCTGCATGGAGCTATCTGCTTAGCGGGAAGCCTGCTTCCCCCTCTCTCTGCCTGCCTCTCTGCCTTCTTGTGATCTCTCTCTCTCTCTCTCTCTCTGTCAAATAAATAAATAATATCTTAAAAACAAAAACAAAACAACAACAAAAAGAAACTTGTTTTAATGGCTTAAACTTAAAAATAGCTAAGAACAATGAAATGGTTAACATTTGGACTGTCCATGAAGCATCCTCCCTACAATTCACAGGCTTATGGTTGAATACTCTCAGTTATTAGAATCTTATTTTCTTTGGAGGCCACCTAATCCATTTTATTTCAAGTCTGGCATTTCAGAAAATTTTAGAGTATGTCAGTATATCCAAGTCTAGTCAGATATAAGGAATAGATTGTCAACATTATATAAAAGTTTGATGTGCTGTCATTCTGGTTACATTTTGGGCTAGCTATTAATACAGAATTTCAAATATTTTATTTCAGTATAGTACTTTCAAAGCAATTAAGTTTTTACTTTCTGAATAAAAAAAAAGTGTCAGAAATATGGCTGCAAGCATTGATTTTTAATTGAACCTGAGTACTAATTTAAATAGCAATTTCATGTTATAATATCAACCCATTGTACATCTTGCTTAAAATATCCTAGGTATTCTAGAATAAGATCCTGGTTTTCCAACTCAAGCTATTAAGACTTTCAAGCACAATTAGAGCATCATTTTTGGTATATATATATTTTTCAAATCAATAACCAAGACAGATAATTTTACTTATAACATTAAGCAATATCCTTAGGCTTCATACTTGCCTCCATTCCATCTTTTTTTTTTAACAGACATTAAATTACCATCTAAATTATGGCATTTTGCTGAGAAGTATAATTTACTACGAGCTCATTTTTGCCATAAAAACCCAAGATACATCTGAACACATCATAAGCAAAAGGCTGATTTTTTTAGAACTTGCAAGCTAGCTACTTACATAGCAGTCACATAGTGTGAAGTGTGTGTGGACACTCAATTCTAATGTTCATCAAGCTTTCAAAAATTAGATGTATAAAAAAAAGCAGAGCAGATGAAACCAGTCATTAAAAAAAAAAAAGGAAGAAAAGGAAAAAGAAGAAAACCTAAATACTTTCATCTATGTATAATGGAGAAATAAATATCCCAAGACAGTTTTATGCAAATTATGTCTTGACAATATTATGGCCCTCTGTGAGGGGGTGGGACAATGCAAGAAGACATGATAAGGAGTAAGTATTGTGATCCTGATCCCAATCCACTCTGATTCTTCCATTTCCCACCTTTTCCTACAAATCACTGAGCTCAGTCAGAAACTGGGCACAAAAAGCATGTTGATATAGGTCCACGCTTATAGTCCATGAGCCTATATAAACTGGCTTCATCCCACCATTGAATATGCATTAATTTTAATCCTCTCAATAAAAAAATATCACACACAACCCTCCATTCCCTTTTCCTCTTCTAGCTGGCAGAAATGCAATTAAATCTTTAGGATAACCTAGGGAGAAAACATCCACAAAATGGAGCATGCCTGAATTCTATATCATCTTTTGGAGGTGAGCTATGAGATCAGGTACACCTGCTCTGGAATGTGTGAGGTGAGTAGAATCGAAGTTTGTGTGAAACCACTGATATCTTGAGATTTATCCACTAGAGTAGCAAGCATTTGTCATATGGATCATAACACAAGCAAATATTAAAAACCAAACAAAAAGTTCACTATCCTATTTATCAATTTAAATATTTACTAAGCATAAGAAGCATTGTACTAGACACAGGGGACACAACATTTGTCTTAGAGAGTTTATAAAGTTTAGAGAATTTATAAGCTTAAAAAACATAACATGAACTACAAAAAATGTTAGAAGAGTACAGTATTTTAGAAGCATATCGAAGACTTGTATGGCAGTGTACTTAATATTTTGTGTCTCTCTACTTACAGTTAGGTATATGTGGAATGCCATCCTCTCTTTTCTGCCTGGCAGATGGCTGCTCATTAATTAAGGTATATTCAAACCTTATCTCTTTACTTTCCAAATTTATTTTCCTTTATATTTTTTAACTATATTGAGCAAATCTCACCTATAACTCTCTTGTAATTCTTTCCATATTTATCACTAAATGTTGTATTCATTTAGAACTAGATTCTGATATATTTATCTGAATTTTATCCTCCTTGTCCCTAAAAATGGCTGTGCACATATTTAAGAGTAATCTCTATTGCCTATATTTTATATGATATGTTTTAAGTCCAGATATCCAATTATATGGCCTTGGTTGTCTCCATAATTATTCCTAGGAAGCCAAATCTCCTTTGGAAATAAGGTTCCATGTGGCTGTCTATGGTATATCAAATTTTCTGAAACATGGTTCCAGGTTAGCTGTTCCTATCAGTACTAAACTAAGTGTGTAGATGAGGAAATAATCCATAAAGTTTTTGAATATAGTCATGTGGAAGTCATGTGTTTTCCTCTGGGTTGCACTTAAGAATATAGATTGCTTTTTATTTTTATTCCTTCCAAGACCTAGCATAGTGCCTTTTGCATTTAAAATACCAAATAGGATTTCAAAAAGCCTTTCCCCATCTCTTTGTGTAATGCTATGCTAACATAATCAATGGAATAAAGTTTCAAAAGAACCCATGAGAATTGTCCATTGATGCTAGTCACATTTTGCAGAGCTGGGAAGAATTTGCTTTTCTCCCTGCTCTGAATCCTATCTTCCCCAGGTTTCAGACAGTACACAGCTTTGATTGCTGCTCTCTAGTCTGTTCCATCTGCTACTCTCTTATTTCCCAGCAGACAAGCCACAGTACTGTGTCACTTTAATTTCTGCTTTAGTGCCCTTAAACTGCTTTGCCAACTTACCAACCAGGCTTTAGCTCACCATAAAGCACCTGCTAGGGAATTCAGCTGCCACACATGTGGCCAGCCTGGTGATTGTGGGATGCTTTCAGAAATAAGGTGAAAGTGCTTGTGGAGCTGAGGTAAAAAAACCTCTCTCATTTTTCTTAACAGTTAATTGACTGTGTTGTTTAGATGGTATGTGAGTTATAGAATATTATTGTTCACAGGGTCAGAGACAGAAATCACCAGTTTCTGACACTGAAATCTCTAGCTACATTAAGAGACCAAAGAAGGCCACAACCCACCTGCACAGGTTTTTGGTGATCCTAGTCCTAGCTAATTAAACTTCTCTTTACTGACAATCAATCAGTTCTTGGTTGTGCTTTGTTTATCATGTCACCTATAGATGACTGAACAGTCAATTAAAAAATAAGCTGCTTCTTTCAAAGACATAGGATAGATATTTAACTAATGGAATGAAATACAAATATTCTGACAGAATGAAATTGTATTTATTATACTGACCATTTTCAGAATTTCCCTCTTTCTTTCTTCCTTCTTTCTTCCTTCCCTCCTTCTCTCCTTCCTTCCTTCCTTCCTTCCTTCCTTCCTTCCTTCCTTCCTTCCTTCCTTTCTTTCTTTCTTTCTTTCTTTTTCTTCCTTTCTTTTTTTCTCTTTCTTTCTTTTTCTTCCTTTCTTTTTTTCTCTTTCTTTCTTTCTTTCTTTCTTTCTTCTCTTTTCTTCCTTTCTTCTTTTTTTCCCCTTTCTTTCTTAAGAGAGAGGGTGTTGGGGGTAAAGTGCAGAGGGAGAGGGATAGAGAGAATCCTAAGCAGGTTGAATGCCCAGGACAGAGCTCTATGTGGCCCTCAATCTCAAACCACTGAGATCAGGACCCTAGCTGAAATCAAGAGTTGCGTGTTTAACTGACAGAGTGACCCAGACACCCCAGAACTTCTCAAATTCTAATCAGGGGTTATAATTCCTCTCTACTTACAATTTCATCATAATTCTCTTTCACATAATTTACTTCATTTTTTATTTGTAATTTCTGCTAAATTATTATGTTTCAATTATTGTATATCAAAATTAAATTTTCTACAGAAAGAATGTATTATTTTTTCAAGTTTTTATTTAAATTTATGCCCATCACCATACAGTGTATTAGTTTCAGATGTAGAATTTAGCATTCTTCACTTATATACAGCACAGAGCACTCAACCCAGGTGCCCTCCTTAATACCCAGCAGCCATTTGACCTATGCCCTCTCCCACCTCCCCTCTAGCAGTCCTCAATATGTTCTCTGTAGTTAAGGGTCTGTTTTATGATCTGCTTCTCTTTTTTCCCCGTATGTTCAACTGTTTTGTTTTGTAAATTCCACATGAGTGAAATCATATGGCATTTATTGTGTTATCTATTTTTATATAAATCTTATTAAATTTCTACAAATGCTTAACAAATATAGTTTGCTACACATGAGGTGAAAAACATTTCAGAATAGTTTGTAATAAATCATAATGATGATGTATAAATGATTTATTAAGTATCTACAACATGGCAGGAGCAAAGCATAAAATTTTCTCTAATCCTGTCAATTGTTTGTTTTTTTCTACAATACTTAAAACCAATGTTCTATTAGCTTCAGATGTACAATATAGTGATTCAACAGTTCTATACATTATCTAGGGATTATCATGGTAAGTGTACTCTTAAATCCCTTATCAATTTAATTCATCCTCCTACCCACTTTCCTTCTGAAAACCATCAATTTGTTTCTATAGGAAACAGTCAAGAGTCTGTTTTATGGTCTGTCTCTTCATTCCTTGTTTGTTTTGGTTCTTAAATATCACATATGAAGGAAATAATATAGAATTTGTCTTTCTTTGAATAACTTATTTCACTTACATTATACTCTCTAGATCCATTTGTGTTGCATATGGCAGGATTTCATTCTTTTTTTTATGCTTGAGTAATATTTTGTGATAGCAGAGAGAGAGAAGCAGCCTCCCGCCAAGGAGAGAGCCCGAGGTAGGGCTCAATTCTGGGACCCCGAGACCATGACCTGGACTGAAGGCAGAGGCTTAACCCATTGAGCGACCCAGGTGTCCCTATCTCACCTCTTTTTTATCCATTCATCTGTCACTGGACCCTTGGGCTGCTACCATTATTTGGCCATTTAAAAAATGCTAGGTTTGCGTGTATATTTTCAAATTAGTGTTTGTTTGTTTGTTTTATTCCTTAGGAAAATAGGAACTACTGGATCATTTGATAGTTCTATTTTAAAATTTTTGAGGAACCGCCGTACTGTTTTCCACAGTGACTGCACCAGTTTGCATTCTCACCAGTATTGCATGAGGGTTTGTTTTTCTCCACATCCTCACCAAAACATGTTGTTTGTTGTTGTTGTTGTTGTTTAATTTCAGCCATTCTGACAGGTATGAGGTAATATCTCATTGTAGTTTTGATTTGCATTTTCTTCATGTTGAGTGATGTTGAGCATTTTTACATCTGTCTTTTGACCACCTGTATATTTTTTTGGAGTCATGTCTTCTGCTCATTTTATATTTAGATTATTGGTTTGCTTTTTTTAGTGTTGAGTTGTATAAGTTCTTTATGTAATTTGGATGCTGACCCTTAATCAGATATCTCATTAAGCAAACATTTTCTACTTAGTAGGTTGTCTTTTAGTTTTGTTGATAGTTTCCTTTGCTGTGCAGAAGCCTTTTATTTTGACATAGTCCCAACAGTTTACTTTTCCTTTTGTTTCCCTTGCCTTAGGAAACACATCTAGAAAAATGTTGCTACAGCTGATGCCATAGAAAATATTGCTTTATTCTAGGATATTTATGGTTTTAGGCTCACATTTGAGTTTTTAATCCATTTTGAGCTTGTTTTTGTGAATGGTGTAAGAAAGTGGTCCAGTTTCATTATTTTGCATGTAACCTGGGCAGTTTTCCCAACATTATTTTTTGGGAGATGGCCTTTTTTCCATTGCATATTTTTGCTTCCTTTGTCAAAGATTAATTGACTATATAATCATGTTTTTCTCCCCTGAGTTCCATATTCAGTTCTATTGATCTATGTGTTTATATTTTTCAGTACCATACTGTTTTGATTATTATAACTCTGTAGTATATCTTGCAGTCTGGGATTGTGATACCTCCAGTTTTATTCTTTTTAAAGATTGCTTTGGCTATTCCTGGTCTCTTTGGTTCCATGCAACTATTAGGATTATTTGTTCTATTACTGTGAAAAATGTTGTTGGTATTTTGTTATGATTGCATTGAATCTGTAGCCTGCTTGGAAAAGTGTGAATATTTTAACAATGTTTTTTCAACAATTTATTTTTTCTTCCAATCTATGGATTTGGAATATCTTTCCTTAGTTTGTATCATCTTTAGTTTCTTTCAACAATATTTTATAGTTTTCAGAGTACAGGTTACTCACCTCCTTGGTAAAGTTTATTCCTAGGTATCTTGTTTTTGGTGCTATTGTAAATGTAATGTTTTTTTTTTTTTTAATTTCACTTTCTGCTACTTCATTATAGTTTATAGAAATGCAACATATCTCTGTATCTTGAGTTTGTATCATGCAGCTTTGCTGAATGTATACGTGAGTTCTAGTGGTTTCCTTGTGGAGTCTTTATGGCTTTCTGATATGTAGTATCATGTCAGCTGCAGATTGTGAATGTTTTACTGCTCCTTTACCAATTTAGGTGCTGTTTATTTCCTTCTCTTGTCTGATTGCTGTGTTTAGGACTTCCAGGATTATGTTGAATGAAAGTGGTGAGAGTGAACATTCTTATCTTATTCCTGGCCTTAAGGGAAAGGCTGCCAGTTTTTTTTTTTTACCATTTATTATGTTGGTTATGTTTTACCTATGTGGCCTTTATTATGTTATGTTCCCTCCAAACCTACTTTGTTGAGGATTTTTATCACAAATGAATGTTGTACTTTGTCAAATGATTTTTCTGAAAATATTGAAATAATCATATGCTTTTTATCCTTTCTCTTATTATTGTGATGTATCATGTTGATTGATTTGTAAGTATTTATAAACCGCACTTGCCTTCTAGGAATAAATTCCACTTGATCATGGTGAATAATTTTCTTAATGTATTGTTGGATTTGGTTTGCTGACATTCTATTGAGGATTTTTGTATCAATGTTCATTACCTATATTGGTCTATAGTTATCTTTTATCCTTTTATGAAGTGTCTATCTGGTTTTGGTCAGGGGAATGCTGGCCTCATGGAATTAATTTGGAAGTTTTCCTTCTGCTTCTGTTGTTTGGAATAGTTTGAGAAGAATAGTTATTAACTCTTCCTTCAGTGTTTGGTAGAATTCTCTTGTGACGCTATCTGTTCCTAGACGTTTGTTTGAAGGAGTTTTTGTTATTGTGGCTGTTGTTTGTTTGTTTTTTAGACAGATTTAATTTCTTTGCTAGTTATTAATTTGTTAATGTTTATAAATATAACTTATTTTTGTATGTTATTCTTGTATCCTACAACTTTGTTGTACTTGTTTATTAGCTCTAATAGTTTGTTGGTGCATTCTTTAGGTTTTTTTACGTTTAAGATTATGTCATATACAAATGAAGAAAAAGAGAATTGTCAATACAGAATGAACTAAAAGTTCATTGATAACCAGGTTGGCTCTAACAGTGTCAATTTACAGAAACTGCTGCTTGTTTAGGAATCTTTATGTTTAATAATCTTATGAAAAAATATATTTATGCCCATTTAACATGTAAAGAAATCTGAGGCATATAAAGTTCAGAAACTTGCCAAAGATTACACACTACTAAGAAGAACTGGGATTTTAATGAAAAAATATGCCTTCTATAGGCATGATATTACTCATTCTATAGTCCTGACTTTAAGCAGTTTCCTTATTAGTAGCTTATGGTCAAGGTCAGTTTAATATATTTCTCATGCTTTACCAATTCCTTAACATAGTACTCTGAATTGTAGAATTTGGTGCTAAATTTAACTTCATAACTATGGTAAAAAATTAATCTTAGGAACTCAGTAACAGAGGAAAAATCAGGCTATTAAAAATCAGAATTATGAAGTCATGTAATATGAATGAAGAGGTGTCCTTTGTTCATATATTTTCAATATGCAGTAAAATATATTGATCTGAACTGTTCAGTTGGATATTTTGACATTTATATATACTTATATTTTGAGTGACCCCTACTCAAAATAAAAGATGAAACATTTCTATCTCCTCTTTCCCAAAGGTTCTTTGCTCTTCATACAAGCAATTCCTTATCCAGTTAGTGTTTTATTTCCCCCACCCTTATTCTATCTCTATACTCTACAGAAACTATATGATTTTGTTAAGCACAAAAATGTTTTAATTTTGCCTGTATTTTAATTACATGTGAACTGAATAATACTGTATTCACTTTTATCTTTCTGAATTATTTTGCTTATGTAATGTTTTTGAGATTTTTGTGCATGTTGTGTTTCTTTTTTTTTTAATTGCTGATGAATTTTACATTATATTGGCTGCATCAGTACTTATATATTTAATCTGCTGATGGGCATATAGATTGTTTCCAATTTTTGAATCCCAAGAATAAATGTGCTTTCTGAATTTCAGTTCAAGTATTGTTTTATTTAACATTTGTTTTCCTTTCTCTTCATGAACCTGTATCTAAAGTAGTTATTTATTATACTCACATGATCAGAGTCCCACTTGCTCTACATCCTTACTAATCTTTGCTTTTGTCAGCTTTGTTTTGTTTTTAACTTTTCTAAGTGAATGTGAAGTGGCATCTCATTGTGGTTTTAATTTGACTTTTTCTAATAAATAATGATGTTGAATAAATTTTCTTCTGTGATTACTGACCATTTTTATATTATCTTTTATGAAGTGTCTTGTTAGTTCTTTTGCCCTTCTCTTTTCTAGTATATGTACTAAAAATCTTCTTAGAGATTGTATTTGCATTCCCCTTTTGAATTGAGTATAATTGGCATAAATTATTTTAGTTTTAGGTGTACACCATAATTATTCTATATTTGTATATTAAAATGTGCTAAGTGATCCCTGCAATAAGGTTAGTTATTAATTAGTTAAAAGGTCTCAGGATTTTTGTTTTCTTTTATGGACTAGATTAGACCTGCAATAGATAAGACTTTGTCTTGCTAACTACTGTATCTACTCTGCATAGAAAAATATCCATCATATAATAGATGGTTATTTCTAGAATAAATGAGTCTTTGTTTTTATGAAAGCAAAAATTTAAATTATTGATCAATAAATCACTGTCCATTTTTAAAAGAACCACTGTCCTTCAATGAAATACACACACACACAGAAAACCTAGTTTCAGATTCCAGTTCTGATATTTCCCAGCTATATGTCTTGGGAAAAAAAATCACTATTCTCTCAATGCCCTGGTTTCCTCATCTAATAAAAGAGAATGGTAAGAGTTCTTACTCATATGTTGCTGTGAGATATAAATAATTCTAAAAAAATTCATAAAAAAAGCATAAAATAGCCCTAGGGCAGTCAATTGCTATATAAATGTTTGCCATTATTATTATTATTATTATCATTAACAGTTTTGGATATGTGGAAATGAGGCTTGCTCAGAAATTTAGGGGAATCTGGCAGTGTTTATAGGGGAGGTGGACAGAGAAGCTGAGGCTAAGAGGTAGACAATGTGAGGACATTTAACATATTGTTTGGCTGGGTGAGGCAGATGCTAAATTAAATAAAAACGTAGTAGGAACTTCAATCAAATGTATTCCCCCATCATAATGTTTCTTGAGTAGATAAGTCTAAGAACTCTTTGGAGACATTTCTGCTCTATTAAAAACATAGCTGGTAAATCAATAAACCAGACCACTAGTGTCTATGAAAGAATGATAAGCATTACTCTTACACGCATTACTGCAATTATATAATGCATGTGAAGGCTTTTCATAATCTGCAAAAAGCTATACAAATGCTATTAATACCAAAAAGTCTGCTTTGGTGGGCACCACTGGTAATTTCTTTTATATTTTATGGGCTTTTCTCAGGCTTCTTACCTCTTTATCATCATATAGTTAAAGATCTCATTTCCTCCTCAACTTTCTGTCTACACTGATAGAAAAAAATATGTCTCATTTCTGTCCTCTTTCTGTCTAGTCCTGTATCACTGTCTGGCCCCCAGACTCTCTACTTAAATGTCTTCTTATCATGCCAAATTTACTAAGACAAATTATATGATCTTTCCCTTAAGCCCCTTTTTTAGCTCATTTCCTCTATTTCTTGAAGATACAGCATTTTATAAGTTTTGACAAAGTCTTAAAATACAAATCTTGGGTAGTGATGTCACCAAGTAGTGAAAAAGTCATTCCTGACTTTGTTCCTCCTCGCAAGAAGAACAACTATTCAGTCATTACTGACTCTGTTCCTCTTCACAAGAAAAACAACTATTCAAAAGCAAGACACTACTGAGAGAATCCTGAAGCACACCCCAGCACCAGAGAGCCCATGACATATTGCATTAGAAGGGTAAGAGAAGCAGTTGCACATTGATCACATTATGCCTTTCCCAGGCACTTAAAGTCTCTTCTGAGCCTGATTCTTCTAATGGAAAAAGAAAACCCAGTGGAAAAGCAGGGAGGCAGTCAACACCCACCCCAAACACTCGGATCCCTTTGTGGAAGCCTCTATATTTCACACAATGAGATTACAGGGAACTATGACTGTGGCAGTTATGGAGGGAAAGGATTTGCAACAACCAGCACATGGCTCTTGACAAATTGAATTCATACCTGCAGTGTTCAAGTAGTAATCCCAACCAATGGTTTGGCTTACCTGCAGTGCCAAGTCAGGGCAAACTTTGATGGGGAAACATGGCTGAGTAGAAATCCACCTGGCACTAGGGCTTGAGTTGCCTATGCCCACATAAGGAGCAGGTCCACAGCCCCACCCACAGTGGAGGGTGTTTTCTGGCCCCATATAAAGAAGGGCTAGGGATAGCTCTTAAATGCTCTGCAGCCCAGTGGTGCTTGAGCCTAACGAAGAGCAGGTGGTGTGATGAACTGCAAAGCAAAGCTGGTACGTTGTCCTATTCAACCAGAGAACTTGGGGTATGGTTTGACTTGAGTCAAAACAACAAACAAAGACTTTATCACCCTTAAAACTTCTTCTCCCACTAAGTGTGTGCAGGGAATCTAATTCATAGTTGTACTCATTACTGAAAATAACCATTAGCCTATTCAAACAAAAAACCTCACCAGAGCACCCGGACAGCTGCATAGGCCATTCAGTAGCCTTAGGTACAGTGGCCCTTGAACAGAGAGCACAGTCTGTGGATTCCCCCAACTGTAGAGCAAAACCAGTGGCCTCAAGTCACCAGGGATTTAACTGCACAGTCTGGTCTGAAATAGGTCCCCAAGCAATGAGCCATACAGGCCCTTGGTGTTATCTGCCAGGGCAGAGAAGTTAATTCATAGCCTCATCTATTACTGAATATAATACTTAGTCTTTACCATCTAGTAATCCAATCAAAGAATCCAGGCAACCACAGAGCTTATCCCAGAACCTCACTTGTATAGGGGACCGAGCCAGAAATTCTATCCAACTGTTTTAAGCCAAGGCACACACTCCATCCCTGTTCCCAAAGTTTAATCAGTGGGCTCACCCAAAAACATACCAAAATAATAAATCCCACCTGTCCAAGGACATTACCATCACACATAACCAGAAACTGGTAAAAATGGTCTCTGCCAAAACAAATCTATAGTCTAAAAGAGGAGCCCAAATATTCAAATGCAAAGATACCAATGTAAAGAATCAAGGATCATGAAAAACCAGGTAAACATGATGACATCAAAAGAAACTAATAAAGCTCAAATAACTAACCTTAAAGGAATAAAGATCCGTGAACTTTCAGACAAAGAATTCAGAATAATATTCTTAAGGAAGTTTAGTAAACTGCAAAAACAAAAACAAAACCATAAATAGACACTAGGTGAAATTAGAAAAACAGCACATGAACAAAATGAAAAGTTTGACAAGAAAATAGTCACCATTAAAGCAAAAACAAACAGAAAGAGAAAGGGATAGATAGTATATTTAAACAATAATGTCTGGAAACTTCCCAAACATGAGTATAGAAATGGTCATTCAAATCCATGAGAACCAAAGAACCCCAATAGGTTAAAACTAAATAGGGCTATATCAAGACATATTTTAATTAAATTGTCAAAAGTCAAAGACAAAGGGATAATTTTAAGAGCACCAAAAGAAAAAAAGTCCCATGCTATTGGTAAATTTCTCAACAAAAACTTCACAACCAGAGGAAAATGGAATGACATATTCAAAATATTAAAATAAATATAGCTGTAAGAATTCTACACCCAGCAAAGCTGTCCTTCAGAATCAAAGGTAGTGGGGGAAGAGGTACACAGACTTTCTGTAACAAACACAGATGAGGGAATTTTTTACCACTGGATCTACCTAACAGGAAATGCTGAAGGGATTACTTAAAATGGAAGTAAAAGAACTTTAACATTATAAAAACATAAAAATGTAGTGTAAATCTCACTGGTAATGTTAAACATATAGTCATAGTAACATTCTGCAATATAGTAATAATGGCTCATATTTCACTTACAGCTCTAGCTTAAAAGTACCCAAAGGGGTGCCTGGGTGGCTCAGTTGGTTAAGCAACTGCTTTCAGTGCAGATCATGATCCTGGAGTCCAAGGACTGAGAATGCATCAGGCTCCCTGCTCACCAGGGAGTCTGCTTCTCCCTCTGACTCTGACCCTTCTCATGCTCTCTCTCTATATCTCATTCTCTCTCTATCTCAAATAAATAAATAAATAAACACAAAAAAATAAACAAAAGTTCCCAAAGAGCTAGTTATAGTACAAATAACCATAACTACAATAATCTGTTATTAGTTACACAACATAAAAATACATAAATTATAACAGAAATAATCTAAAATGTGAGGAGAAGTAAAAATGTAAAGTTTACAAAATCTGTTGAAGTTGTTATAAACTTATAATTGGATCTTATAAGTTTAAGATATTGTATACAAGCCTCATGATAACCACAAGGGAAAATTCTGTTATAATTACCCAAAGGAACGTGACAAAGAACTGAAATCATTCTGATATCAAAGGACAGCAAAACATGAAAAAGACAGTAGGATAAGAAGCAAGGAACAATACACCTGCAAAACAATGAAAACAATTTACAAAATGGGAGTAGTTAAGTCCTTATCAATAATTACTTTAAATGTAAGCCAACTAAATTGTCTAATTAAAAGACATAAAGTAGCTGAATAAAAACAAAAATACAAAATATGCTGCTTATATGAGACTCACTTTAGCCTTAAAGACACACATATCCTGTGAGTGAAGGGATGGAAAAAGATATTTCAAGCAAATAGTAACCAAATCATTCAATCAATTAAAGCAGTAGTAGCTATACTTAAAACGTACAAAATAGAAGTTAACCTAAAATAGTAAGAAGAAACAAAGAAGGCCATTACATAATGACAAAGAATCAAAATATCAAGAGTATATAACAATTTGAAAGAATGACACAACACTGGAGCACCTAAATATGTAAACATAAACTATCAGAGGTAAATAAAATATAATAATACTTGGGGACTTTAATACACAAATCTCAACAATGGATATATCATCCAGACAAAGAATCAATAAGGACATTCCCTATTTAAGAACACTATAGACCAGGGGCGCCTGGGTGGCTCAGCAGGTTAAAGCCGCTGCCTTTGGTTTGGGTCATGATCCCAGGGTCCTAGGATCGAGCCCTGCATCGGGCTCTCTGCTCTGCGGACAGCCTGCTTCCGCCTCTCTACTTACTTGTGATCTCTGTCTATCAAATAAATAAATAAAATCTTAAAAAAAAAAAAAGAACACTATAGACCAAATGAACCTAACAGACATGCAGAACATTCTAACAGGAGACACATTTTTCTCAAGTGCACACAAAATATTTTCTAAGACAGACAATATGTTAGGCCACAAATACAAACTCATAACACTACCTTATCTGACCACAAAGATATAAAGTTAGAAATCAGGAATAGGAAGAAAACTCGAAAATTCACCAACATTTGGAAATTATCAGTACTCTCTTAAACAACCAATAGATCGAAGAAGAAATTAAGGGGAAATAAAAAAAATCCTTGACATATACAAAATAAAAATACAACATACTAGAACCAGAAGGAGATCTGAGAGTGAATTTTATAATAATAAACACCCACATTAAGAAGGAAGAAAGATCCAAAATAAAAAACCAAACTCTACAACTTAAAGATCTAGAAAAATAAATGTAGACTAAAGCCAAAGTTAGCAGAAGAAGGGAAATAATAAAATGTAAAGCAGAAACACATGAAATAAGGATAAAAATAATAGGAAAGAGTAACTAAATTAAAAGTTGATTCTTTGAAAGATAAACAAAATCAGCAATCCTTGATGAAAATAGACACAAATTTTCCAATAAAATACTAGCAAACCACATTCATCAGCACATTAAAAGGATCATTTGTCATATTCAAGAGAATTTTCCTCCAGAGCTATAATGATGGTACAACATGCTTTACATTAATAGAATCACATTAATGGAATGAAAGGCAATAATTATATAATCATCTCAATAAATACAGAAAAGACATTTAACAAAATTCAACATCCATTCATAATAAAAATTCAACAAAATAGGCATAGAGAAAAGATATTTCAAAATAATAAAGGCTACATATTACAATCCACAACTTACATCATACTCAATGGTGAAAGATTGAAAGCTAAGAACAGGAAGAAAAGCCCACTTCCACCACTCCTATTCAGCATATTACTGGAAGTCCTACCTAGAATAATCAATCAAGAAAAAGAAATTAAGTTATCAAAATTATAAAGAAAGATTGAAATTATCTGTATTTGCCAATGCCATAATTTTATAAATTGAAAATCCTGAAGACTCAACCAAAAAACTGTTACATGTAATCACTGAAATCAGTAAAGTTGCAGGATACAAAATTAACTTACAAAATTTAATTCTTTTCTATATACTAACAATAAATTTTTTAAAAAGAAATAAATGATTCTACTAACATTAGCATCAAAAAAAGTTATTTCTATATATATGGTATATATATACAATGGGATACTATGCAGCCATCAAAAGAAATGAAATCTTACAATTTGCAATGACATGGATGGAACTAGAGGGTATTATGCTTAGCGAAATAAGTCAATCGGAGAAAAATAACTATCATATGATCTCCCTGATATGAGGAAGTGGAGATGCAAAGGGAGTGGGGGCTAAGGGGGTAGGAAAGAAAAAAATGAAACAAGATGGGATTGGGAGGGAGACAAACCAAAAGAGACTCTTAATGTCATAAAACAAACTGAGGGAGGTGGGGGGAGGGGGGTTGGGGGAGGGTGGGGGAGTTACATTATATGTTTAAATAAAAAAAATTAAAATTAAAAAAAGTTATTTCTAGTCATCTTATATTGTATTCATTTATTTTCTTATGCTACATATAACTCAATGTTAGAAATTGTAGCTGATGATAGTTTTGTTTTGCCATTTCCAGAATAAAGCTCTCTATAAAAGTCATGTTAATATATATATTATAATATATATGTAATTATAATTATTATGATATATGTATTATTCCGTAGATTCCTTTGAAGTTAATATCATTTAGATAGAATGATTCCATCTTATAAACACTTTGTTGTTGTTATCTGCTGATCTCTTTTACTCCTCTTCATTTGGCCTTTGCACCCTAACCTTAAAACAATCATGAGGTATTATAAAATCCATAGTTCATTCCCTACAAACTTCTATTTACTTGGTGTTTTCATTTATATTGACTTGTCTTTCATTGCACATTGGTCCTTAATCCCCACGATCATATATTGGACTTTGTCATTACTTATAATGGCTTCAACTAGAAAAGCACTAGCTGAAATATTGAATTTCCTATTGGTGAATGATGATTCTTCCCACACCATTTCAAACTCATTCAATTGATTTTTATTTATTTATATCTTAAATTCATTGACCATTCTTACTTATTCCCAATCCTTTAGTGGTATTTTTCTCACTTGCCTTTTTATACATGTGTTTCAGTGTTATTAGATTCCTTCTCATTGTTTGAAGTGCATTTGCCAAAATTTTCAACCCAATATTATCTCAACTACCCATTTTTTCTTTATCTATACACAAAAGAATCAGTTTCATATATATTCAATCTCTTCCTTCCATTTTTCTTCTAATTCCATTTCCTATTTCTCTCTAATTCTTTGTTCACTCCTCTTTTCACAACTTTTTTAAAGGATCTGTTTACACTCATTATTTCTTTATTCCATTTCAACTCAGTCTCAAAACATTTTTTTCTTGTTTTCACACTTTATCATTCTCAAAAATCTTATTCCAAGCTCATCAATAACTCCCATATATATTTTTTTCAATCTGCAACTTTATCTTTTATTAGTACTAAGACTGCTCAGCAGTTCCCAGACTTTCATCCACTAATTTCTTTTCCCATTTTCTGGTCATTTTCTAAAAATATAGAGAGAGCTGTTAAATTTTGAAGTTATTTAAGCCCAAAAGTATTACTACCTTTCCTCACTCTATCCCCTGAGTAAATTTTATATGTATCTGTAGGATCTGTTACAAAAATACATAAATATATATAGAGGAGGTAGAAATAAGTACTGTCTTAGAAATGTTAGAAATATCTAACCATGTTCTAGCACTTTACCATGTGAGAAGTATATTATATTGAACAAAACAGTTGGAAATTTACCTTTCTAAAGAGTTTGCTCTGGTAGAAGGAATGGGAAATAAGAGAGTAAGAAAATGTGTATCAGGGTAATCAGTCTCATATTTTGCCTCCTGTCACCTCACAATGAATACTTCAGTCATTTTGATTAAAAAAATCTTATGAGCTTTCTATCACTTCTGGACCTTATAAAATTATGCATTTTGTCAAGAACTTTCTTCTTTTAAAATTTCTAGATAATGTGTTTAATTTGGATACTGACTTTAATATTATTTACTAAAGAAAGGATTTGATGTTCTCTCAGAGATATTTTAGATGCCTTATATTCTTCAATTCTCCATTTTTTTAATCTTCCTTTCTTCCATTCTTTCCTTTCATCTTTCCATCATACATCGATATGCCTATCTATTTAAAAAAGGACAAATGATATATGAAATACAGATAAAAATAAGTAAGCAAGTGCCATACTACAAGTACTCCTTTATATCCTCATGAAGGAACATCGGGCAGATGACAATCACTGCACCTTATGATAAATGAGGATAGAAAGATTCTCAATGTCAGAGGAACATTGAGGCAGAGATTTCCTTCCTTTTATGCAATTTTGCAAGACAGAAGTGACAAGGATATTTTTATGGAATAATATATATCCCCGCTTTTCCTCAGGAATGTTCTTTACGTCTTATTCTTTGTTATGTTACACATTTTGTGTTCTCCTCCTTACACAACCTATTACAATAGCACTTATTATATGGTGTTGCAAAGAGTTATTTCTCTGTATTTTGCATAAACTGTATGAGTGAAAACATTGTGATATCTCACCAGTGCCTACAATGACACTAATATTTAAAAGTAGTGCACAATTTTTGAACAATGATTAAGTTGCCAAAAATTGTAAAAGTAAAAGTAAAAATATGACTAAATTTAGAAGATGAAAAATGGGATATTTAAAACATTATGATGTTATTCTATTTCTAATATGCAAAGAACTTTCATAATTCAAAAAGAAATAAAACAACACCTAATACAAAAAGCACAAAGAATACACCCAAAATAAATTACATGTGAATGAATATGAGGGTAACAACAGAAAACAGGTCATAATTATTGAAAACTGACCAGGTGACAACCAGTGAACTAATTCCATTATACACATTTATATTAGTTATACCAAAATTATGCCATGTAGTAATTAATTGTTGCAATCACATTGGTGAGGAATTGGATACTTAAACCAGTTTTAGTGAATCATCCTACTTCAAGAGTGGGAATTTTTTTTAAATTTTATTTATTTATTTGACAGACGATCACAAATAGGCAGAGAGGCAGGCAGAGAGAGAGAGGAGGAAGCAGGCTCCCTGCTGAGCAGGATGCGGGGCTCGATCCCAGGACCCTGAGATCATGATCTGAGCTGAAGGCAGAAGCTTTAAACCACTGAACCACCCAGGCGCCCCCAGGAGTGGGAATTTTATGACAGAATAGTGTATTCTATTTTAAGCACTGAGAAGAACCTAACTGATTATATTAATTTGTTATGGCTGACATTACAAAAAGCACAGAATAGTGGCTTAAAAAACAGGATTTTTTTTCTTATAATACTAGAAGTTAGAATTCCAAGGTCAAGGTATTGGCATGTTCTGTTTCTTCTGAGGCCTCTCTCCTTGGGTTGTATGTTGATAGCTATCTTATTACTGTGTCTTCATGTGGTTATCTCTCTGTGCCCTAATCACGTCATCTATAAGGACATTAATTATTTTGGATTATAGATTGGATTATGATCCTATTTTAACTTAATTACCTTTTTAGAGGCTCTATCTCCAAATAAGCACATTCTGAAATACTGAGAGTTAGGTCTTCAGTGTATTAATTTGGGGAGAACACAATTCACACTGTAACACTGATGGAAGACTGTGATAAAATATCCATTGTTTAGTTCAGAAGGACAATGTGATTCAACAATTGTAAATGAGCATCTGTGTGCCATATACTCTATTAAACATTATAAAATACAGAGCTGGACGAGTAATGGTTCTTGATTAATTTAATACAGGGGAATAAATGCTCTTCTGCTAGCAATAGAGAGAATTCACGGGGCAAATATTCTTAACTACCAGCTAAAGTAGGGAAGAGGGATGTGGGAGTCATGTTAGTACTCTTAATTTATAAATCGCTTCTTGTTGACTGAATAGACATGAATAGACATTAGTGAACAGAGTGCCAGGGGTAAGGAGGAGGATGGTGTTCCATTAGAATACCAGGGGTAAGGAGGAGGATGGTGTTCCATTAGAAAGACCAGTGAAACACAGAGAAGTGAGAAACTGAATGGTGTTCAGGTAGTCATGAAAGTAAAGTGGTGTAACAATCTCCATTAATCTGCAATCAGCAAATTCTCAGAAAATATATATCTCTTTTCTGGTTTTATTTGCCAAAACAGTCTCCTAGTAGTTCATCATTTCAACATATAAAAATACAGACTAGAAATGCAACACCAATATATTAGATTTTTAGAATAAACATCTTGTATAATATTTTGAAAGCATCAAGGAAACAATTATTTAATATTAAGAAGAATTAATCTAAGTAAGCTTCTTTCTGACTACTCAGGGTATTGTTACTAACCCTTATGACTCACAAAGGAGATATAACTATCTTCTTCTCTTATTATTAGGAAAAAGCTAATTCAAAATTCACTTCCTTCATGGGATGAGCAATCAATTGAATCAAAATCTAATTAAGATTTCAATTTTGCTTCTCTATTGACAATATACTGCAGTGAAACTTAGCTGGTGAATTTTTAGAGCAGCTAATGCTATTAATGATGCTGAATTTGTACTTACATACCATGTTGGGTATTTTATTTCACTGCTATTAATGACCAGCTTCTGGTCATTCGGTGACAATGGTGGTGAGGATTATGCCTCAAAGAGCATAACAATTTAAAAGAATATGTAAAACAGACTGCTTATAAACAGGAAGGCATAAGTCTGAAAGATAATCCAGCTAATCATGGCTTCCAGAAGTTCTCAATTTCATTTGTTCTTTATTATTTTTTGTCCCCCTCCTTCTATATTATTATTAACACCCGCTTATCTGTTATACAAAACCTATAAATGATCAATAAAATAGAACTGAAAATGCTCATTTGATTCTGATAACAAGACAACAAATAAATAACAAAAGTTCTTTCCCAGAATCTAGTAACATAGTGAAGACTTAAAGACAGGTCAAAATATATTTGGTTAAGAGAGTAAAAATTATAACCAAAAGTAGTACACACATGAAATAATTTTACAGTTGCATGTACTAGACTCTGGAATGGGAAGGGAAAAGAAAATATAAATAAATCTAATCCTAGATTGTTTAAAAGAATGTGTCTCTTATTAAATTAGATATAAACACTCAAAAGTTAGAAGATAAACTTTAAAACACAAAATATATCATAAAAAAAGAAAAGATACCTACTCATGATCCAACCACTGAAATATAATTATTGTTGACATACTAATGCCTCAAAGTTATTTTATTTATATGAGTATTTCTTAAGAATAAAAAAAATTACATCTACTTAAGTATCTTATATATGTTTAATTTTCAGAAGCAACTCCATGGTATTTCTTGTTTTTATAAACATCATTATTAATGGTATCATAATATTCCACATGGTTTTATGTTTTTCTTGTACTTTAAAAAATTAATGGTGATTTTATCTTTATTATTGTGCCTTAGTGTTTATAAGAAGAAATCACAAACATCAATTTGATTATATTTGTCATATATATGTATTATAATTAAGATTTTCTTAAGATATTCTAATCCATTCCTTTTTTAAAAAATATTTTATTTATTTATTTGAAAGAGAGAGAGAAATACGGGGCAGAGGTGGGAGTAGAGGGAGAGGGAGAAGCCAACTCCCTGCTGAGCAAGAAGCCTGATGCCAGACTCAATCCTAGGACCTGGAGATCATCCGAGATGAAGGCAGACACTTAACTGACCGAGCCACACATGCACCATTAATTCAATCTTCTAAGATGAAAAAATGAAATAGCAGATTCTATGGGACTAAGGGGCTTTAATGAATCTCTTCCCACTCCCATTTAACCCACGTTCATATGCTATATTTAGACTTTTCAGTCTATGCATGTTTGTGTGTTGAGCATGTGTATGTTTGTAAAATGTATGTTTATGTCCTGATAAACCCACTGTAAGTTCAAAATATCTGAATTGAAAATGTGTTTAATATATCTCACTAAGCTAACTTCATAGCTTAGCCTACCTATGTGCTCAGAACACTTATATTAGCTTATAGTTGGGCAAAATATCTACCAGATCATTTTATAATAAAGTGTTGACTATTTCATGTAAGGTATTGAATACTGTACTGAAGGTGAAAACAGCATGGTTATATTGGTACAGAGCAATTGTAAGTGTGTCCCTCCATGATCCCACAGCTGTCAGGGAGTTGGAGTTTGCTGCTGCTGCCCAGCATCATAAGAGGGTATGGTACCAAACTCCACTAGCTTGAGAAAATATTGAAATTAAAAATTGAAGGTGTGTTTTCTATTAAATAAGTGTTAATTTTGCACCATCCCAGAATTAAAAATTCCTAAATCAAGCCATCCTAAGTTGGGGACCATATGTACCTTTTGTACATATGGTACATATGTAGTTGTTATTTCCATAATTTTCCTAAGTTGGGGACCATATGTACCTTATGTACATACGGTAGAAATGTAGTTGTTATTTCCATAATTTTCACTATCCTATGTGGAAAGTCAACTACTTAATTTGAACCTGAATTTACTCACGAATAATAATATTTCTCCTAGGTCTGAAAATGTTTGAGAACTTTCTGGGTCCTGATATTAAAACAGATAAGTGATTGGCATATTATCTGTTAATGTACACATTTTCTATCTCCTTTTCTATGACTGGCAACTTCAGATTCTAATAACTATATGTAAACAAAGAAAGCATATTGCTCAAACCACATTGCTCTAATGATGAAAATTAGAATTTGAAGGGCTGGCATTTGTTATATGATCTGTTGCTTTCAGGTTCTTTTAAATTTTTATTCGTATTTTTATTTTGATATGAACATTTATAGCACTTTGTTGTAACTATTTTTAAGGAAGTGTTAAATCTCTATTTAGATATATTTATTATTTTTTTCTTTATTTTAGGCATTTGGCTAGACCATCATCTCTTTTTCTGTCTTTCTCAAGTTTCCAACTGAAAGGTAAAAATGGAATAGAAGCCTTATACTAAAATTAGGTCATATTTATCTAAGAGAACAAGATGTAGGGAAGAAAGCTACAAATGAATATGAAATATTACCTTATTTCTTTTAGTTTAAAAAGAGTAAATAAAAAAACAAGTTCTCCACATTTTCTTCTTGTTTATAACATATAGATCTATTAATGTACCTGTTTCCCCCAAAGAGCCAAAAATTTCATGAAGGTTCTAATTTTCCTGGAGTAGAAAATTATATTCAATCAGATCATTTACTTCTACTCCAGTCATATTGTTTGTGTTGATCACATTTCAGATGAGACACTAAAAACATTTTGCATGAGACTTAAAATATATTTACTTGCATTGCTCTCCTCTACTCTCTCTTATTTTCATCAATAGCCTATGAAATTACAAAGCACTGAACTAGTTGGGCACTGCATACAAAGCGTTACTGAAACTTCAAAATATGCATAAACACACACACACACTGAAACTTATCCTTTACTAAATTTGAAATCTGCTGTTCCATAACATAACTCTGTTACTAGTGGGAAAAATCTAGTACATGCTGTAAGAGAGAAAAGCAAATCTACTTACAGTAATTACAATGAATTATAGGTGATTCCTTAGAATATTTTGTAAAATATTGAACACTGTATTTTAATAATCACTTGCATATATATATGCATATATTGCTAGTAATCACTTGCATATCTCTCTCTCTCTCTCTCTCTATATATATATATATGTATATATTATATATACTATTGAACGTAAGATGTCTGCTTAATAGTAAAAATATCTATACCAGATTAATAATGTCTAATGTTAATTATTGTGACTGGGCAACTTAATTGCAAGTTTTTATATAATCACACAAAACACTGAAATGGGTGTGTTTTGGTAATGAAAATTAATCTTAGAATTGAGAAGTCTACAGGATGACAGTGAAAGAAGAAAATAATATTTGATAGAAAATGAAATAATGTGTCAGACTCCATTTGGTTGACTATTCAATTTATATTTAAGTGCAAGACAAACCAATTTTTGCTGTTTATGGCTATAATTATAACATTTTAAGGCTCCACCTGTTAACCCTCCTTTCTCACTACACAATGCTCCAAAGTCTATTCTAAATTACCAAGGATTTCGTTATAGAGGATGTCAATGCTGAAATTCTTCTTCAGCTCAAACATTTTTAATTGTCTAATGGAGTGAGTGGATTATAAATTCATTTGAGGTAATTTATCGTCTGTTATAGACATGTACTTTTGTAACCAACTTCCATCATTTGCATTCACTTGATACTTTTGAACCATGTTACAATTTGTTCTCTGAATATAGATTACCACTATCATCTTATACATATCATTCTCTCAAAATTTCCACAAATTTTCCCATTGTCCTCTAATCATAACTAATCTTTTTTCCCACTAAAATATTCTATATACTCATTAATGCTCTTCAGTGTAGTTGAAATATTTTAAATATAATTAGCAAATATATGCTATATATCTAGTATGTGGAAGGTGCATGCTAGATACTTGTAAAAAATAAATGAATAATTCGCTGATGTTTTCTCAGCAAGTCAGATATTTACATGGAAAATAAAACCTATTGGTTCACAGGTTATTGTATAGCTCATAAATGGGAGAGAGAAACATATTCAAAATATAATTTTAGACTAGTTCAGTATTTCCCAAAATGTTGCCTTAGGTCTTCCTCATCAGAATCGCAAAAAGTGAAATTCAGACTCTGAGTCCCCATCTCATACCACTTAGGTCAGAATTTGAGATGGGAGGAGCAGGGATCTCTTCATGCAAAAATCTTCCAAGACACACTGGTGCATGTATAGGCATGTATTTTTTTCTTCAAGTTGATGTTGTAATAAACAAAATCAAGTTATATTTATATGTATTTCATGCTTTTGGTGATATTTAACTAGTTTAAATTTCTCATTGTTAGTGTATAGAAATAAATTTAGGCTTAGTATATTGACTACGAATTCTATAATCTTATGAAAACTTGTTATTGATGCTAAACTTGCTTTTTTATAGAGTCTTTGGGATATTCTATTTCAAAAATCATGTCTGCAAATGAAAATAATTTTAAGGTGCTTGGGTGGCTCCATCAGTTAAGCATCTGCCTTCAGCCCAGGTCATGATCCTAGGGCCCTGGGATCAAGGCCCACTTGGTTCCCTGCTCAGTGGGAAGTCTGCTTCTCCCTTTCCCTCTGTGCTCTCTCTCTCTTTCTCTCTCAAGTAAATAAAATCTTAAGAAAAAAGAGATAAATAATTTAATTTCTTTCATTCCTATATGAATGGCTGTTTTTTTTTTTTTCCTCTCACTTATTGCTGTATCTAAGACACACCTCATTTATACAAGTGAAAAAAATGAAGAAAGGATGTTAGGTAAATTCCTAGAGAGTACACTGTAGAAAGTGAAGAACTGGGAATTTGAACCTGGATTTATCTGTCACCAAAATCTTGTTATTTAATCACCTGAGAATCAGCGTAGAACTAATTACCTTTTCTATAGCATTTCCAAGTTATAAATCCATAGAGATATCAATGGAAAAATCGTTTTACTAATGAAATACTGTTCTTATGTACCTCATAAATATATAAACAAAGTTTTGAGTGATTCAGCTTGAAAGATTGAAATAAATGCTTCAGATTTCACCACTTTTTATCAACTTGGCTTAAGACAATGAGTAAGTAAAGTTACAACTTATCCAAATGAGGATAATAAAGGAAACAGAAGACATATGACAATCTCCATAAATTCATATTAAATGTAATAAATAGGCTTTGATTCAGAGAAGTATACAAATATCTATTGAGAGTTTTTTTTTTTTTTAAGTGTATTGTAACTGTTCCTATTACTGCATGTCTGGTTACAATCCATGCAAATACATATGTAATCAGTTGGTTTGTCTATTACATCTATTTATTCATAATTACCATGCTCTTCCCCCATTACATTTTATTACCACTCATTTAACTGTATGTGGAAGTAAAGGGAAATCACTTGGTCATAAACAGCAAAATGCAGAAGTCTAAATTGAAGGCAAACCTGGTAATAGAAAAAGTTAAATCGTGTGAACAGCCTAGAAATTTCAGATATGTACAATATATTCATCCTAACATCTGTGCTGAGTTTTTCCTGCATAAAAGCTTTCTTTGAGAAATGTTTAATTTGAATATTTCAGTATATTTAAACTGTTCTGTATTCAATTAATATAAGTTAAAACATACTGCCTTGGGCGCCTGGGTGGTTCAGTGGGTTAAAGCCTCTGCCTTCAGCTCAGGTCATGATCCCAGGGTCCCGGGATCGAGCCCCACATCAGGCTCTCTGCAATGTGGGAAGCCTGCTTCCTCCTCTCTCTCTGCCTGCCTCTCTGCCTACTTGTGATCTCTGTCTGTCAAGTGAATAAATAAAATCTTTACAAAATTAAAAAAATAAAACATATTGCCTTGCTCATTTAGTCATTTCTAGTTTGATTTGTGGGGCATTTTATTTCAGTAAGTTAAAATTTATATGACTTTCATAGTATAAAAGTATACATTTAATAATTTTATGATAACAATTATATAATTTAAAATTATAAATTATGTGTATTTTCAATAATCAAAGGAACCTTGTACATAACTAGCTATAACAATTATAAGATGCATGTGTGCATGTAATTTGAATCACATATTTTGTATCAACAAAGAAAATATTTTGCGTGAATCAGTTTCTTTTAAGTGAGCTTCACTAAAAATAATCCTGAGATGCTAAATTTTTACATAAAATACTGTTTTGTATAAGTCTTAAATATGTTTTTAAATGCAAACAAGAGCCCTCAAATTGACCTAGTTTTCATTATACTCATTTCCAATCAACTGAGCATTGAGCACTTTTTAGGAGGTAGCTCTTTTCTCATTGATGGCTTATCTAGGGTAGATATCTGGTCAAGAGCGTGAAGAAAGGGGCGCCTGGGTGGCTCAGTGGGTTAAAGCCTCTGCCTTTGTCTCAAGACATGATCCAGGGTCCTGGGATCAAGCCCCGCCTCGGGCTCTTTGCTCAGCGGGGAGCCTGCTTCATCGTCTCTCTCTGCCTACTTGTAATCTCTCTCTCAGTCAAATAAATAAAAATAAAAATCTAAAAAAAAAATTATAAAAAAGAAGAGCGTGGAGAAAAATCAAATCACATTAAAGTAATCCTTCTAATACCACTGGCAAGTGTGTGGTAAGCCTCTAATTGGTAGGCTGCTTGTATTTGTTCTTGTTTTGATAGAATGACTTTAAAAGCAGTCTCTTTGGATTTTACTTCCCGACATTATTCTTGTTATAAGATGTTTAGGAAGAAAATAAAAACGAAATGAATTTCAATACCTGATATGAGAGGCATTTGCTTACATATTCATTATGTTACATTTTATGAATTATATACAAACACATATGCTGAAAAGGTAGATTTTAGAAGGATCTATAAAGAAGCTAGGCTCATGATGAAAGTAAGTGGGACTTGCATGCTTAGGTTTTCAACAATGTTTATTCTAGTATTTGGTTATTTGTTAACAGTAATTTTGTATGAGGTGAGACAAGCTGTTGATAACTGAAAAGAAAAATAACAGAAAAATAAGACGATAACAATGGAAAAGTAAATTTAACAGGAGTCAATTAAAAAAAATCTGTTTTCTGAATATGATCACTCTTCAGATACTTACTTCACCTCTCAAGCAATTTAGGCCATTTGGGACTTGTCACTATTCCCATAGAGTAACCAATGTGAGGTCCAGCTTAAAACAGTCTACTAGCTTCTTTTTATAAAGAATAAAAACCAGCTATGGGTTACTTACTTTTCCTAAATTTCCAAGCTCATATCATAGCTCTGACTTTGTTATCCCCCTGTGATTTTTACTGGATTACTTCAAAATATTAAGCAATTTCATATATATATATGAATAAATAAAATATATAAAATAATTAAATAAATATATTAAATAAATAAATATAATAAATATTTAATAAGTATATATATAAATTTATTTATTTATTTTGTGAAGCTAACTCTTGTTTTACTTTATTCCAACTGATCTCTACAGTTCCCTGAAATTCAGATCTCAACATATAGGCTACTTTTCTGGAGAACCTTCACCCACCACTGACAGTGAGCATTCTGGTTGTTGTTATAATAGCAATTTCCTCTTGTCATGTAACTTCATTTCCAGTACCCACTTGCACTTTATAAAAATTCGATTCCACTCCAAACTAAAGTGATTATTTTTTGTGTTCATTAAAATCTCACCAAATTCTCACCACAGTCATTGTCTTATTTATTTATTTTATTTTTCCAGTGTTCCAAGATTCATTGTTTATGCACCACACCTAGTATTCCATTCAATACATGCCCTCCTTAATAGTCACCACCCGGCACACCCATCCCCCTACCCCACTCCCCTCCATACCCTTAGTTTGTTTCTCAGAATCCACAGTCTTTTTTTTTTGTAACGATTTTATTTATTTATTTGACAGAGAGAGATCAGAAGTAGGCAGAGAAGCAGACAGAGAGAGAGAGAGGGAAGCAGGCTCCCTGCTGAGCAGAGAACCCAATGCAGGACTTGATCCCAGGACCCCGAGATCATGACCTGAGCCAAAGGCAGTGGTTTAACCCACTGATCCACCCAGGCACCCCAAAATTCATGGTCTATCATGGTTCGTCTCCCCCTCCAATTTACCCCAATTCAGTTTTCCTTTCCTTCTTCTGATGTACTCCATGTTATTTCTTATGCTCCACAAGTAAGTGAAACCATATGATAATTGACTTTCTCTGCTTATTTCACAGCATAATCTCTTCCAGTCCCATCTACATTGATACAAAAGTTGGGTATACATCCTTTCTGATGGCTATGTAATATTCCATTGTATTTATGGACCATATACTATTTATCCATTTGTCTTTTGAAGGGAATCTTGGCTCTTTCCACAGTTTGGCTATTGCGGGCATTGCTGCTATGAACACTGGGGTACATATGGCCCTTCTTTTCCCTAGATCAGTATCTTGGGGGTAAATACCCAGTAGTGCAATTGCAGGGTCATAGGGTAGCTCTACTTTTAATTTTTTTAAGAAATCTTCACACTGTTTTCCAAAGTGGCTGCATCAACTTACATTCCCACCAACAGTGTAAGAGAGCTCCCCTTTCTCCACATCCTCTCCAATATTTGTTGTTTTGTGTCCTTAGCCATCAGGGAAATTAAAATCAAACCTACACTAATTATTTTAAAGATAGGGTCATGACCCAGGTAAGACCCATACAAAACTGGCAAATATATACTAAGGTTTTCATTTTAAATAATTTTTTTAAAAGAATGTATTTATTTATTTGACAGAGAGATCACAAGTAGGCAGAGAGGCAGGCAGAGAGAGAGGAGGAAGCAGGCTTCCTGCCGAGCAGAGAGCCTGATAGGGGCTTGATCTCAGGACCCTGAGATCATGACCTGAGCCAAAGGCAGAGGCTTAACCCACTGAGCCACCCAGGCGCCCCTCATTTTAAATACTTTCTTAACATTTTCAGAACTCCTTAATAATTTTCTTGGTTTTTCTTTTTCTTTTTCTTTTTCATTTTATCTCAATTTAAACAAGGTCAGGGAAACATGTAGCTTGGGAAGTGTTTGACAAGCCCACAATAATAGAAACTCTAAGATGAAGGGAATACTAAATCTGGGCCCTTAATAGCTATCACTAACAGTAAATTGCTGATTCTATAAAGGGCTGAAGTTTGCCCTGAATTGGTACCATTATTTTTGCTTAGATTTTGTTGTTTTTGTTGTTGTTTCTTGTAGTTGAATGTAACCTTACTTATATGTATTTACTAAACTAATAATGTTAATATTTTAATCCCTTTTATTCAATTGCCCTATTTTATTATCAACTTTGTATTTTTGAATACCAGAAATTATGTTTAATCTGTTTAAATCTTTAGTACCAAAAATCATTTGTTACTTATAGGAAGCAAAGAAAAAAAAAAATGCTGGATACATGAGCAAAGCAAAATGTCTGGAATCAGTAAACTGAAATCTCAGAGTCAATTTGGTTCTATTGGATAAATTAGGCTGTTCTCCCTTATTATTGACGAAAGCCTAGAAATCCTATTTTTTTTAATTTAATTTTATTTTTTCAGTGTTCCAAGATTCATTGTTTATGCAACACACCCAGTGCTCCATGCAATACAGACCCTCCTTAATACCCACTACCAGGCTCACCCATCCCCTCCCCACCTTCCCTTCCAAAATCCTCTGTTTGTTTCACAGAGTCCACACTCTCTCATGGTTCATCTCCCCTTCAGATTTCCCCCAATCCCTTTGAAATAACAGATAATATTAAGTCCCAAAGTTCCAGAAGTTACACTGTATTTAAGTCTTAACACATATAAAAATGACTCTTCCATTTTAGTTTATCTAAATTTAGTTTATTGTCAACTCTATTAAACAGGCTTTTTGCCTATGCCTGACACCTACTCTCAACTCTGACATCTGTGTTATCCATCTTAAAATCTTTTCCTGTGTTAGTCTAACCAATAACTACTCCTACATGAATGCACCAGAATCATCTCCAACTCAACATGTATGCTTAAATTAAGACATTTTGCTTTTCCATTCTTCTTCCTAATTTTTATTCATTGGGATTTGGCATATGGGGTTTTCAGCTAAAATAACTGTCTATTTTGTCTTAGACTATTAAGGAAACTGACCCCGGTTTGAGGAGTACTGGCAGGTATTTTGTAAAATATGCCTCAGTTGGGATTTGTCTGTTTTTCTCACACTTACACTAAGGTTACATATTCTGGGAAGGAAACTGGAGTGGGTGAAGTGCCAGTTTTATCACATTATATTATAGGTGCATACTCTCAACATGACATCTATGTTGGTGTGAAACCTGATAATTTTGTTGAAGTAGTTTGTCAAGTTTCCCCACTGTAAAATTATTCTAGTTTCCCTTTTCTATACTGTATTCTTTGGAATGAAGTCATTATGTACAACCCACAGGGATGTCATGTTCTGAGGTCTTCTCAGCTGACAAAGCAAGGAAATATATGGGTGTATATTAACTTGTATATGTATATATCCATAAATATATCATATGTAGTCACATGTATCTATAGTAAGCTAAATGTAAGTACATACTGATATTCTCAACTGTACTCCATTATTACATGGATCATTCTGGCTTTCTCCTCTTGATTATCTATAAACTCCTGTTCCCACAGTAAAAATAAATAAAAATTAAAAAATAAAACAGCTCCTTAAACCCACTTGGAATTGATCAATACCAGTTATGTGTGAATGTTGGTGTCAGAATTATTAACATATAATCTCTTAGAAAAGAACATTATCAAATAGCATACAATGTTATGTATAGTTGCTTTTACCCACAGTCTTGCAGAATCCATTAGGGCAGCACCATTTTTACCTATCCCCTTCAGTGAACTTATTTCATACATTTATAATATAGTTACAATATTTTGTCATGTTCCTCATTTTCTTTCATAAGGGTTCTATAGTTTTCAGAATACAGCTTTTCTACCTCTTTGTTTAGATTTACTCCTAGGTACCTTAGGGTATCTCAATGGAACTGCTTGGTCTTTCTCCCTGCATGGCAGCTGGATTCTGAGAGCAAGTGTTCCATGAGACAAGAACTAGAAGCTGCCAGTTTTTTAAGGCCTGAATCTGGAAACTAATAAAATGCCACTGCTGCCAAATTTATTTGGTCAAGTAGTCACACTCTGAATGAAAGAGAAGAGACATAAACTCATCTCTTAATAGGAAAAGTAACAAAATAATTTGTGGCCATTTTAATCTTTCACAGAGGTCTTCAGCATATTTTCCTAGGTATTTACTTTACTCCTATCAAGATATTTCTCCTAGACATTTAATATACTCCTAGGCATGTAATATTTTGATACTATTTTAAATGATATAGTCTGTACAAAGTTGTTTTATAAATATGTGTTAGTGATATACCAAACTACATATGATTTTTGAAAACTACCTGTACTCCTTAACCTTGTTAGATATGTTTATTAATTCTAATAGCTCTCCCATATAATTTTTTGGACATTTAACATAAAAATTATGTCAGCTTTGAATAGCTAGATTTTATTTCTATTCTTTAATATTTAAGTAGATCTATGTAAGCGTTTGGAAATACATATGTTTCATGTAAGTTATACTGACTACCTCAAGAACATAATGAAGGTTTATTTCACTCACTCAGATCTCAAATACATTGTTAATAGAAGCTGTGATAGCTGACACGGTTTCCTTATTCTGATCCCAGGGAGAACGATTTGATATTTTACCACTAAGTGTTAGGTTCTAATCGGAGAAGGCTTTTATCAGATTAAGAAATTTTTCTTCTTTGCTCACTTGCTAAGAATTTTTGTTAAGAATATATGTCAAGTTTGATCAAGTCCTAGGTCTTTTTCTCTTTTTATAATCAATTATTGCTTTTTTACATGTTAGTCCAAACATATATCCCTTTTATTACCTCTTCTTAAATTTTTGTAGACAATATCAAAGCCACCTAAACAGTCCCCAGTGTTCATGAATTATCATGAAAAACATCCTTTGTAACTCCTCTCAGAGCCAAACCCAAGACAGGACATTTTCTCTGTAGCCCATCTCTAGGGACTATTCCCCATCCATTTCAAAGCATTTCAGGAGAGCCCATCTCATCCTGTGTCTTTTCTTAAATGAAGGTTTTGTTTTGTTTTTCCTTAAAATGAGATTTCTCCTCTGAATATACCACAAAGGAACAAAAGACATAGAATTTCTTAGCAACGCCTAGTGATTAAAATTTCCTAGTTGCTCCTAAAACATCTGAAAACTTTAGTACTATCATTTCTGGACTTCTTATACACTTTTCTGAACCTCAAAGATATTTCCATACTTTCTTAAAGGTTACCTATTCTTTCACAAAATGTATTTTCTTATTATTTTATCTAAAACATTTCATTTTACTTTGGAAAGAGAGATTTTCAGCATCTCCGTTTTGTCATTTCTTAAATGAGAAAAACACGTTTCCTCAACTTTTTCTGTTTCAATGTAAAAATTTCCTCCAAGCTTTTTTTTTTCTTTTTTCTGTACACATTTGTTTATTTTTCCCTCTTTTTCAGGTTAATGTCATTTCTTAAGTGCCTGGTGATATTTCGATGAATGCTTTGTGTGGGGCTTATCACATGCTATATTGGGATGTGACTGAATCATTTCCTTGAAGGAATAACAACTAGTGATATTTGTAGGCTTTTCTTTTTGAGTTCATTAGTTTCTGTATAGTGGAACACTGCAATATTCTTCTGGGAATTATTAGATTAACCATTGTATTTTTTCCTCAACAATGGAAACAGAACAAGACTATTTTTCCACCCTTGAGATTCATTGCTCCTACACAAGGGATTAAAAATAATATATATATATATATATATATATATATTTTTTTTTTTTTGCTTCAAGTCCTACCAAATAGCTTATAAACTCAGAGTTAAAAGATCAGAGTGTTTTCTGCATGACCTTAAAGTACAGTGTGTTTCCCAAACTGAAGGGGGTTTCTCAAAGTACATACATACATATATTTACATACCATGGTTGTTGAATACAGAAGACTGAAATTTTTCACTTGCTGCCAAAGAGGGATGAACAGATTATCACATGGCTATATGGTTAACACTTTCTTTTCATCCCGCATTTAGCATTGTTCCTATTATCCAGATAGTATTCTAGCTGGAGGGGAAAATAATTATAAAATTTTGAAAAAAAAATGTTCTATAGACAATATGTACATAGACCAAAAACCTGTTGACAATATTTTAAGTGTTGTTTCCAAATATTTTTTTGCGAATTTGCAATGTGATTTTATGAGTACATTGTCTTATTATCTGATGTATAATTAAATATGTAGGACAGATGTGGACACAAATCTTCAAATCTTCGAATCATCAAATCTTCACTAACTTTCTGCTTTTGTTTTTGTTTTTCTGGAGGAAAAGAGCTGTTAGTGAGGCATCAGTTCTTGTTTTGAAGATTTATTTATTTATTTTAGAGAGAGAAAGTGCACAGGATATGGAGGGGCAGAGGGAGAGGAAGTCTCAAGCAGACTTCATGCTGAGCATGGAGCACAATGTGGGCTTGATTCTGTGTCCCTGAGATCACAACCTGAGACAAAATCAAGAGTGGGACACTGAACCCACTATGCCACCCAGGCACCTCGAGACATCAGTTCTTGTACCATAGTAAGCAACATTTCAGAGAAGACTACATTAATTCTCAGTATTTCCTAATATGAACTTTGTTGCTCTCAATTTATTATGCTGTAATTGTTCCCTTTTTTATCTGTACATTAGTCTTTCTGTTCATAGAATTCTGTTCACTAGAATTTCTCTTTACTTGTTAATTTTTTGTAATAAAGACTTTATTTTTAAGACATATTTTAGGTTTGCAGCAACACTGAGAAGCAGGTAGAGATTTCCCAGACTGACAGGTTCTCTTGCAGTGACTGCTGATGAAAGGTGCGACTTCTGGATTCTCGTGGGGCTCTGGGCTACTGACTATATCTTGTTCTTTCTGAAAGTGTTTTAAAATGGAATATTTAGGATGAGTTCCTGATTACCTCCTTTAGAAGAGATAAACTCTGTTATGAATTTCTTAGACTTTGTCCACACTTGTAAAACTAGTTTTCGGTAAGTTCTCTCTAACTTCTATCTAACTTATATCTTAAGAATTACAAGGACAAAGCATCACATTCTATCATGTTTTTATTTTTATTTTTTATAGCACAAATCCTTTTATACAGTTTTGCCTATTTAGGTGATCAATAATTTAAGATGAATAAATTCATTAATAAAACTTTTTGATAAGAACTTGCAAGAAATTTCAAATATATAAATATTCTGATCATTTTGGTAAGCAGTTCACATAGACAGGTGTGTGATGAGTTGAAAGGGAAAAAGGACACAGGCCCAAACTGCATCTTTTGGTTTGATTGATGTGCTCATTTCCAGAAGATTACCTAGCCTTCATATGTACCCATGTGTTTGTCCCTGTCATACTCCTCCAAACTTTCATGTTCCACGTCTCCAGAAACCAAACCTCTTATTTCTTCCAGGATGAGAAGAAGTAGTCAGGCAGGTAAAAAGGGTGTGGAAGAATCTTCCTGAATTCTGATACTTCCTTTATAGACTTACAAATACATTTCCCCATTTTTATCATTTCTAATATCAGAAGTCCTAGATTTCTTAAATTGTTGAAGTTATGTGAAATTTTATGGTGTGAATCCATCAGCTTTTAGAATCCCTCACTGCATGCATAAGTTTTACACCTTTCTGAGATGTATTTCCCAAGTCTGAATATTCTGGTGATTTTTCTCTCCTTTGTGTTTTATTTTTCCTTAACTTGGTAATATATATATATGACATAATTTCTTTACCCTTTAGCATTTTCAGAGTTCTTGCCACTCCTGGGTAGAGGAAAGATCAGATTATATTTGTTTCAACTTTCTGTGTTTAGAATGGTAAAAGTATATATTTTTCCAGTCCCGAGGGATGTTGTTTCAAGTTTTGTACCAGCCTGAGCTTCACTCATATAAAAATCCATACAACTTCCAGACTAAGCCTTATCTACTCTCATATTTTTATTTTATCTATTAATTTTCTCCTATTTTTTTTAATTTTTTAAAGGAATACAATTGGTCATGGATATAATTTTTATCATGACTGTATTTTAAGTCATATAACTTTTCTTCAGATCAAACAACATTATGGCACAGAATTTGCATAAGGTTCTTTTCCAGAGCTATATTGGTATTAATCTTAAAAAGAGAACTAGATATATCATAATTTCTACTTCATAGTATTACCCAATATGGTAAATATATACTTATTAAGCAATATAACTTTTTAACTCACAATTTTTTAGGGGTGTGTGTGTGTGTGTGTGTGTGTGTGTGTGTGTGTGTTTATCTATATGACAACAGGATATTGTGAAAAAAGTATTCTTTGTTCACTAATATACTTGAGAGATAGAGGGGTGAAGGGAGAAAAGAAATGAGGATTGGGAATATCAATTCTAATTAAAAACAAAAAAAAGTAATCAAACAGCTATCTGTGTCTGTATGTGTATTTACAGAAATATGAGTGGTCAATGACCTGTTTATAATAGTTATATCTGAGTGGAAAGATTTCATATAATATTTCCTTTCTTCCTTAAGCTCCTTTTATTACTTGTAATTTTCTAAAATTTGGCTTATTACATATCACAACTAAAAGAGATTAACTTTACAAAAACAAAAGTAGATCCAGGACCATGTTCTTTCTTTGTATTCTGTGAGGCATATATAGATTATACCTTATTCATGCTTGTTTCTGAATATGATTTTTAAAAAGCTGAGTTTTAAACCTTTGAGTAGAATTACACTAATATTAAATATATCAGGATGGTTACATTTACTTTACTTTAAATGTAGAATATTGTTGATTTTGTCCATGTTTTCTACTAATTCACATTACTTACTCTGCTTAGATTTGTGGCATTATAAGCCATTAGTATATTTAAGTGAGGTACACACAGTTCCAAGAATCACAAGTCTGAGACTCAATATCTATCTACATATTTATCTCTGTTATACACACACGCACACACACAATTCTAATTTTTCATTGATAATTATAAATGTCATTCTGTGACATTTGTGACAAATGTCATTGATAATTATAAATAGTCTCTTTGTTTTCCTATTTCCTGGATAATATTGACAAAAATATAGTGAAGACAAGAGAAAAAAGAATACTTATTTCAAAAAAAAAAAAAGAAGTGATAGAAAAAAGCAAGAATTATAATATATATTTATATTTATATGTACTTATACTACTTCTAATGAATGTTATATTCGTTTATGGTTGAAGAAACTAGGGGCCAAAAAATTAAATAATTTGTTCATCCAAGTTCTCACATAGCTACTAGCTACAGAAATCTGTAGTTCTAAAGTGATACAATATACCCAAAGGAGGAGTTTCTGATCTCCTGAAAACAGCAAAGTTCTGGCAAATTATAATAAATATCATTCAATAAATAAATAAGGATATCTACATAAGACAATTTCTTTATTTTTATAGGAATGTTGTTTGTTATATCTAAAACAGTCTGCACATACCAGGAAAGTAGCAGTCTATACTCTTTGAAGTCAGACACACTTGCATCTGAGTCCTGGTTTCACAATTATCACCTTGAGAATACTATTTAAGCCATTCTGATAAAGTCTCCTACTATTTGACATTAGTACAATACCTTAGTATATGGATATGAAAATTTATTATTCACATGAACAGTGTTTTTTTTTCAGTATTTATTTTATAAATTTTAATGATTCATAGTAAGTGTTAAGCTCATTTTTTCTTGAGATTTAACAGATTAAAATAATTGTCTTAATATGCCTAAAATTAGTGTACCTGGATGGCTCCATCAAGTAAGTGACTGCCTTCAGCCTGAGTCATGATCTCAGGAACCTGGGATCAAGCCCCACATTGGGCTCCCTACTCAGCGGTGAGTCTGGTTCTTGTTGTTCCCCCTATTTGTGCTCCTCCTGCCTTCTCTCTCTCTGTCTAGTAAATAAATGAAAATATTTTTTAAATGTCTGAAATACTATTTCTTTCTTCTGAATTCAGAAAAAACATATCTACAAAATAGGAACAATCTGTCCCTAACTGAAACACTTGTAAGATTAACATTCAATTCCATCATGCATTCAAAACCATTCTTTCAAAATTTACCCATATTTCATAAATGCAGGCACTGTCCCTAGCAAAAGAGATATAAATGTGATTATTTTGCCCCTCAAGATACTTATAGTCTCAATTGCAGCAAAGAGCAGTTGGCACTGGCATACATGATAAAGTCCAACTTTCCATAGTTTCCATGTCCAATAGCACATGATAAATTAGAGTCTCAATAAGCAAAATGTGCAATGGTCAACCACTTAAAGATGATGGAAAGATAAACAAGTTCAGGCAAACTATTACCATCAAGGTCACTCAATATATTTGTTTTATCATATCATTTTCACAGTCCGTTAATCTTGAGAGTTCACAGAAACATTTCAGTATGCAGAAATGTTCTTAAAACTAAATCTTTTGGGCACCTGGGTGGATCAGTCAATTGGGCATCTGTCTTTGACTCAGGTCATGGTCCTGGGGTCTTGGGATCAAGCCCCACATCAGGCTCCCTGCTCAGAGTGGAGCCTGCTTCACTCTCTCCCCCAACATTGTGCTCTTTCTCACTATCTCTCTCTCAAATAAAAAAAAATATTAAAAAAAAATGAAAACAAAAACTAAACCTCCTCTGCCTACTGAGTGCTCCTGAAACACTGCTTAAAGTCACATACCTCACATGAAACTCATTAAGCTGTTTTGAATAACATAATCCTGTTTCCAATCTCAAAGCCTGCAGTTGCTTGATGGCTTCATTTGTGCAATAATTTCCCTCTCCCTACTCAGTTATTCACTAGTAAATTTGCAAACTAAGGTCTAAAATTCCAGTCTCTATAAATTGGTAGTAGCAGCATAAATCTTACACTTGCATAAATCATTAATGTACTGGTAACCTACTCTTTCTCTACATGTTCAGATTTCCCCTTTTCAATATTCTAAATTAATGTTTGCTCCAGTTACAGTTACACTGTTGACACCTTGGTTGGTCTAATTCTTTGGCTTGTTGGTCAACTTTCAGGACCTGTGATTAAATAGCCTCTTCTGTTAATACTTGTAGTGATTATTTAGTGTTTTGGCTTTTTCAGGTTGTCTTATGGATCTTTGTTTAGGAACTACCCTATGCGTACTAATGATACATACCTCAGGCATGATGTTTTCTTTTCTTCTTTTTCTTTTTTAAATATTTTATTTATTTATTTTGAGAAGGGGAGAGAGAGAGTGCAAGTCAGGGAAAGAGAAGAGGGAGAGAGAGAATCTCAAGCAGACCACACCAAATATGGAGCCAAATGGGGGCTTGATCTCAGGACTCTGAGATCAAGAACTGAGCTGAAATCAAGAGCCAGACTCTCAATGGACTGAGCTACCCAGGTGCTCCAGGCATGATGTTTTCTGAACTCAACTTATTAACTGGTTATCAGGGAAAGTTAATTATAGAATTTATCCAATCAAATAACTGTGTGTTTTTTTTTTTTTTTTCTATAGCACGGAGTATTGATACTTCATGGTCTACCAGAGGTGTACACATGATAAATATTAGGTAAGGAAATTTTAAGTGGAAAAGTGACAAAATTATTTATTCTGTTCCTTTAATGACTTGTTCTCTGTTTGTCTTCTGATTCTTGGTTCATCAACAAGAGGGCATTAAGCCCAATCAGACACCAAACATATTGTCCTACAGTGTGGTTAGTACTCTCTTGAACTGGTAATAATAGTGATTTTAAAATACTTCAGAGGGTGCCTGAATGGCTCAGTCAGTTAAGCCTCTGCCTTCAGCTCAGGCCATGATCTCAGGGTCCTGGGATCAAGTCCCACATCAGGCTCCCTTCCCTGCTCAATGGGGAGTCTGCTTCTCCCTCTCTCTCTGTCAAATAAATACATAAAATATTAAAAAAATACTTTCAGTACTTTCACAGATAAGCTCTTTTAATGGTTATATAACCATCTTATTGCAAAAACTAATTAATGTCTGAATCCCATGATTTAATGGATAACTTGCTTTTATATAAAACAAAATTTAAATTTCATTAATTTAAATAGAATATTAAATAATGAAATTATAATGATATAATAAATTTGAAGATGCCGCTCAAATAATTGACGTTTGGAAAACTCAGCTATCACCACTTTCTATGTTCTTCCACCAGATAAAAAGACCACTGTAGGGCACCTGGGTAGCTCAGTGGGCTAAGTGTCTGACTCTTGATTTTGGCTCAGGTCATAAACTCAGGATTGTAAATGAGTTCAAGCCCTGCATTTGGGGTCCATGCTTAGTGTGGAGATGGCTGGAGATTCTCACTCTCCCTCTCCTTTTGCCTCTCCCCTTGCTTTTGTGTTCATGCTCTAATTCTCTCTCTCTCTCTCTCTCTCCCCCAAATAAATAAATCTTTAAAAATAAGAGACCCCTGCTGTCTATCTTCCTTGATTTCTGAGACCTCTAGAGTTGATTAAGTACCTATACACACTCCCTTGGGACTCTACTTTCCTTTCTGAAACCTCATTCAGCTTCTCATTACTGGTTTGATGACCTTTCTCTTTAGATTTAATACATGTATATAGTGTTACATCTGTATTTTACTCCACTAGTTTCTGGACTAATAATCTGGCCATGGGACACTTTAATATCTGTTAAATGAATGAATAGAATTATTCATATTTTATAGGACTTCAATCATGTAATAAGCAAAGCGTGTAAAGAATAGATTTAGGTGACAAATAATCAGCATCAATCTTTAAAGCTATTATTCTCAGTCTAACAAATCTTATGACTACTTTGTTATATGTAATGCAAAAAATACTGTTACTGGAATTTCTGTATTTCTGCTGCTACTTTTTGTTGCTAGTATATATGAAATATGCATGTTGGCAGATTTCAGTTATAAAAAGAAATATATACCTCTATCTGTATTTTGGATTAGGGGCTACAGAAAACTGGATGAACTTTCAAGTTAGAGTAAAGTGGAACTAATTTTTTTTCTGGGATATGTCAGAATAAGCAACTGAAGAGTAAGGTAGATAGTAAGGCTGAGAAGTTTAGGGTGAATACAAAAAGAGGAATAATATGAAATAGGAAGCCAGTGAACACCTGCTGATGGAACTGTCCAGTAATAATTTAGAAACAGGTATATATGATCTTTAATATAAAGCTTCTTTCATTTTATTTTTTTAAAGATTTTATTTATTTATTTGATAGACAGAGATCACAAGTAGGCAGAGAGGCAGAGAGAGAGAGGAGGAAGCAGGCTGTCCGCAGAGCAGAGAGCCCCATGCTGGGCTCAATCCCACAACCCTGGGATCATGACCCAAGCCGAAGGCAGCGGCTTTAACCCACTGAACCACCCAGGTGCCCCAAAGCTTCTTTTATTTCTATAATGTAAAGCTATCACAGTTGTTTGTCTTGATTGAGGCTTATTAAATGAGGATACAAAAGAAAGGTATTGATCTACTCAAAAGAGAGCAATGCAAGCAAAGCAGGCATTAGGAAGATTCATAAATAGAATTAATTTAAGTAAAGCTGGAATATAGATTGCATAATTAGTTAAGATACTTGCCCCCAGATTTAGAAGTATGTAATACCAGAAGAGTAAAATATGTTCCAAAACCATGAAATCAGAATTATAGTCATTCTTATGTAAGCATTCATTGGTAGATAATTCCAATTACACTACACTACAATTACACTACTACTAGGTATTTACCCCCAAAATACAAAAATACTAATCCAATGGGATACTTGGATCCCATGTCCAAAGCAGCATTATCTATAATAACAAAATTATGGATACAACCTTAAGTGTCTATCAAATGATGAATGCATAAAGAAGATGTGGTATGTACCACAGATTACTCAAGCCATAATAAAGAATGAAATATTGGCATTTGCAATTACATGGATGGAGCTAGAGAGTATTACACTAAGCAAAATAAGTCAGAAAAAGGCAAATTACCATATGATTTCACTCATATGTGGAATTTAAGAAAAGGAGCAAATGAGAATAGAGAAAAAAGAGAGGGAGAGAAACCAAGAAATGGACCCTTAACTATGGAAAACAAACTGGTGGTTACCAGAGGTAAGTTGAGTGGGGGGATGGGTCAAGTAGGTAACAGGGTTTCAGGAGTGCACTTGCTGTGATGAGCACCATGTTGTATGGAAGTGTTGAATCACTTTGTTGTAAACCTGCAACTAATATTACACTGTAAGTTAACTAACTGGAATTTAAATAAAAACTTTAGAAAATGGTAGGTGATCCAGATGATCTTTATACATGAATTCAGTAATTTAGTTTAATATTTATCTTTACTTTTGTAAACTAGAGGTACAAACAATGGCTTTTGTTAGCCTTCAAGTTCAGTTTGGCAGAGGAGAGAAGAAAAAATCAAGATCCCATTTTTATTAAAAAAAAAAGATTCTATTTTTATGCAATTGGATATTTTGGTCTATAAATTTGACTGATACCTAACATAAGGTATCTTTTATAGTATACATATAGTGAATAACTCTAGTAGGCAAGTGAACGTAACTACAAATGTTAGGCTGTATTAAAACATTACATGGAATAAAAATTACTTGCTTATTTTTCAAGAAAGTGTTTTAGAGTTTATTGGTGATTTTTTTTTCCTTTATATATGGAATTGATTTCAGAGACTTAGTAAAGATTAGGAAACCAGTCTGGAAAAACAAATGTAGGTTAGTTATTTATTTACCATGAGGAACAATGTGAAGTGAGTAGACATCTTGTGTGCTCCCAGTGCAGGTAAAAACACAGAGATATTTAAGGCAGGTTTTATGGGGAATAAAAGAAGTATTGAGAGCACTGACACTTCTATTTTATGTTTTTACCAATACAGACTCTTCAGTTATCCAGATTTGTAATAATACATTGAACACTAGCTTGAATTAAAGATATAACACAAATAGGGGCACCTGGGTGGCTCAGTGGGCTAAGGCCTCTGCCTTGGGCTCTGGTCGTGATCTCAGGGTTCTGGGATTGAGCCCTGCATTGGGCTCTCTGCTGGGTGGGGAGCCTACCTCCTCCTCTCTCTCTGCCTGCCTCCCTGCCTATTTGTGATCTCTGTCTGTCAAATAAATAAATAAAATATTAAAGAAAAAGATATAACACAAATAAATACTAATTTATATATTGGGTTAAATTCACAAGGTATGCATGTTAAGCTTTTATACTCATATCTTGAGGATTTTTCATCATGAGATGAAATAATCATTTACACTTGCTTGAGTCACAACCCTATTCTCAAAAAAATTACATAGTGAGGCAGAGTTTCAACCAATTTTCAGTCCTGTGGAAAACATTAATCACAGAGGAACTTTGATATCTTGTTTAAAAATACATACTTTTGAGGGCGCCTGGGTGGCTCAGTGGGTTGAGCCTCTGCCTTCGGCTCAGGTCATGATCCCAGGGTCCTGGGATCGAGCCCTGCATCGGGCTCTCTGCTCAGCAGGGAGCCTGCTTCCTCCTCTCTCTGCCTGCCTCTCTGCCTGCTTGTGGTCTCTGTCAAATAAATAATTAAAATCTTTAAAAAAATACATATTTTTGAACTTTTATTTAATATGTTTGAGAGAAGTTTATTTCAATTTAATTGACTGCTTCATATTTACATTATTTCTCTGTTGGTGGAGGATATCACAGTCTGCTTGCTATATTACATATTTATATCTTTTTTTCTTTGTATGAATCACAATTTTTGCCATTCCTCTTCTCACTGATTTTTCAAAGGAAACTGCATGACTAATCTGTAGCATTTTTAGAGAATAAAAATGACTTGACACATAGCAAGAATATACTCACCTAATAAAACCATCACTCTAAAGTCTCCATTAGCTCAATCAGAAAATGGTTGTACAGTAAAAAATGTAAAGGCTTGGGGCCTATTGCTCCCATGGCTGTAGTTTGACAGACTTACAGAAAAAAAAAAAATCCCTTTTTTTTTTCTTTTCTCAGTCTTACAGTAGTCAAACCTTTTCTTTCATTTGCTTATGTTTAACATTGTTCTCTCACATTGAAAAACAACGACAAAAATAAAGAGATAGGAAAGGTAGAGGTACAGGAAAGTAAAAAAAAAAAGAGAGGAAGAGTGAATGAAAAAAGGAAGGGAAAGATGTCTCTATCTGTTGAGAATGTATAGTAAAAGGTAACACTGCTAAAAATGTCAAGGTTTGTGGAAATTTATAAAGTCAATCAACAACCTATAGAACATCCTTAGAATTAGAATTGATACAAGAACTAAGATAGATATAGTAACTGGGGTTGGGAATCCAGTAAGGAGAGTGAGAGTATAATTTTAGTGTATTAAAAATGAAAATTATTTGTGGAAACATTTTCAGTGTTGGTGTCTGAGTTCAGCTATTGGAAGAATATAGAAGGAAGATCAGGATATGAGAAGAGAGGGTAGACTAAGTGTTCTGCAGACCTCTCATTGACAGCATACATTCTTCTACTTAAGACTATTTTCCTCTATCTAAGCCATATTTTCCATGAAATTGCTTCCTACAGCTACAACTCTGTATTACAGTATACTGCCTCTACTGCTTCATTCAGCCCTCCAGTGACAATAAATGTTCACCAACATTTCTAAACTTGGAGTCCCACAACATCCTTGTTATTTGTCTTAAACTTGACCACACACTTTTTAAATTTTTTTTTTAAATTTAAACATATAATATAACCCCACCACCCTTTCCCAACACCCTTCCCCCCCCCCCCCCCTCAGTTTGTTTTATGACATTAAGAGTCTCTTTTGGTTTGTCTCCCCCCCACCCCGATCCCATCTCGTTTCATTTATTCTTTTCCTGCTCCCTTAACCCCCACCCCTGTTGCATCTCCACTTCCTCATAAAGAGCTTAATAAACTCAACACCCAAAGAACAAATAATCCAATCAAGAAATGGGCAGAGGACATGAACAGATATTTCTTCAAAGAAGACATCTAGATGGCCAACAGACACATGAAAAAGTGCTCCACATCACTGGGCATCAGGGAAATACAAATTAAAACCACAATGAGATACCACCTCACACCAGTCAGAATGGCTAAAATTAACAAGTCAGGAAATGACAGATGCTGGTGAGGATGTGGAGAAAGGGGAACCCTCCTACACTGTTGGTGGGAATGCCCACACACTTTTAAAAGCTTATTAAAGTCTCCTCAAATAACACATCTAAATATGACATCTTTTCTCATTGAGATTCATTTATGGGGTGGCAAATCCATTTAACCCCAGCTGTGTGTGCATATGTCTGTGTGTGTGTGTGTGTGTGTGTGTGCATGTGCATGCCAAAGATAGAACTGACATATAATATTATGTAAATTTAAGGCGGACACATGTTGATTTGATCCACTTTTTGTTGCAATATGATCACCACCATACTGTTAGCTAACATCCCTATCACATAATGTAATTAACTTTTTTTTTTTTTTTGGTAGTGAGAATATTTATGATCTAGTCTCTTGGCAACTTTGAATTATAGAATACAGTATTGTTGATTGTGGTGTGCATCAGGTCTCCAGAATTTATTCATTTTCTAACCACAGGTTTCTATCCTTTTTTCTTTCAGTTTTATTTTTTTCAGTGTTCCAAGATTAATTGTTTATGCACCACACCCAGTGCTCCATGTAATATGTGCCCGCCTTAATACCTGCCACCAGGCTGGCCCATTCTTCCTACCCTCTTTCCTTCCAAAACTCTGTTTATTTCTCAGAATCCACAGTTTCTCAGGGTTTGTCTCCCCCTCCAATTTCTCCCCAAATTTTAACTTTTCCTTTCCTTCTCCTCATGTCCTCCATGTTATTCTTTATGCTCCACAAGTAAGTGAAACCATGATAATTGACTCTCTCTGGTTGACTTATTTCACTCAGCGTAGTCTTCTCCAGTCCCGTGCATGTTGATACGAAAGTTGGGTATTCATCCTTTCTGATGGATGCATAATATCTCATTGTATTTATGGACCAAATCTTCTTTATCCATTCGACTGTTGAAGGGCATCTTGACTCTTTCCACATTTGGCAATTGTGTCCATTGTGGCTATGAACATTGGGGTACAGAGGGCCCTTCTTCTCACTACATCTGTATCTTTGGGATAAATACCCAGTAGTGCAATTGCAGGGTCATAGGGTAGCTCTATTTTTTATTTATTTTTAAGGAATCTCCACACTGTTTTCCGAAGTGGCTGCATCAACTTGAATTCCCACCAACAGTGTAAGACTTTCTGTCCTTTAACATCTCCTCAATTCTCATAATTCTTATTCTATTACCATGCTAGTCTCCATTTCTGAGGGTTTTCTTTTGTTTTGTCTTGTTTTTTTAGATTCCATATATAAGTGATATTGTACAGGATTTTTCTTTATTTCACTTAACATAGTGCCCTCAAGATTCATCCATGTTGTCCAAAACAGAAGGCTTTCCTTCTTTCTGATGGCTAATAATATTGTTGTATATGTATAGCAATCTTCTTATCCACTGATGGGATTTAAGGTTGTTTCCATATTTTGGCTACAATAAAGATAGGAGTGCAAATACATTTTTAATATTCTCCTTTCATTTCTTTTAGATACATACCCAAAAGTGAGATTGCTCACTTTTGGTAATTCATTTTTATTTTGTTTTGTTTTGTTTTTGTTTTTTGAGGACACTTCATACTGCTTTCCATAGTGGCTGACCTAATTTACATTATTACCACTACTGTACAAGGGTTTGTATATCTCAGTAATCTTGCCAATACTTACTATCACTTGTCTTTTTGATGATAACCATAATAACAGGCATGAGGTTCTGATTCATATTTTCCTAATAATTAAATGAGGTAAAACATCTTTTTGTGTACCTGTTGGCCATTTGTATGTTTTCTTCAGGGGAAAAAATATATATTCATTTTCTCTGCCCATTTTTAAATCACATTGCTTGGGTTCTTTGTTATTGAATTGTATGAGTCCATAAAAACTAATATTTTGGATAGTAACCACTTATGAGATATGTAGTTTGCAAATATTTTCTCCCATTTCACAGACTACTCCATTTTGTAGATTGTCTGTTTTAGTGTGCAGAAACTTTATGTTTGTGTGTGTGTGTATGTGTGTGTGTGTGTGTGTGTTTTAGCTTGCACTTTTGGTGACAAATTAAATTTATTTATTTATTTATTTATTTATTTATTTATTTATTTGTTTTGCCAGAACTAATTGGGATTGGAAAGGAAATTCTTCCTTTCTGTTTTTCCCTAGAAGTTTCATAGTACCAGTTCTTATGTTTAAGTATTTAATCCATTTTTAAGTTAATTTTTGTGATTGGTCATAGGCCAGTTTAAATTTTTGGCATGTTTTTATCCAGTTATTCAATCACCTTTTATTGAACAGACTATCTTTTACCTGTCAAGTATTCTTGATTCTCATGTGAAATATTGGTTGACTGTATATGTGTAGATTTATTTCTGAACTCTCTATTCTGATCTATTGGACTATATGTCTATTATTATGCCAATAACCATTCTGTATTGATTACTATAGCTTTATGGTAAGTTTGAAATCAAGAAGTGGGATGTCTCCAGCTTTGTTACTTTGTCCTTTAAAAAAAAATAATATGTTGGGGCACCTGGGTGGCTCAGTGGGTTAAGACTCTGCCTTAAGCTCAGGTTATGATCTCAGAGTCCTGGGATCAAGCCCCACATCAGGCTCTCTGATCAGTGGGGGCCTGCTTCCTTCTCTCTCTCTGCCTACTTGTGATCTCTCTCTCTCTGTGAAATAAATAAATAAAATCTTAAAAAAAATAATATGTAATGTATCATTTCTTTCAGGGGTACAGGTCTGTGATTCATCAGTCTTATATAAAGACCAGTCCTCATTACAACGCACACCCTCCCCAATGTCCATCATCCAGTTATCCCATCAAACCACCTTCATCCCCTCCAGCAACCCTAAGTTTGTTTCCAAAAATTAAGAGTCTTTTATGGTTTCTCCTCCTCTCTGGTTTCATCTTCTTTGATTTTTTTCCTCTCTTCACGTACGATCTTCTGCCCTGTTTCTTAAATTACATATATAAGGGAAATAATTTGACATTTCTCTTCTATAAGAAGAGTGAATGACTTATTTTTGGTTAGTATAATATACTCTTGTTTTATCTATATTGTTGTAAATAGTAAATTTCATTATTTTTGGTGGCTGAGTAATATTCCATTATATATATAACACATACATCTTCTTTATCAATTCATCTATTGATAGACATCTTGGCTTCTTCCAAAGTTTGGCTCTTGTGGACATTGCTGCTATAAACATTCAGGTGCAAGTACCCCTTCTTTTCACTACATATGTATCTTGGGGATAAATACCCAGTACTGCAACTGCTGGTTTGAAAAGTAGCTCTATTTTTAATGTTTTGAGGGACCTCCATGCTGTTTTCCCAAGTGGCTGTACCAGTTTGCATTCCCATCAACAGTGTAAGAGGGTTTCCCTTTTTCTACACCCTCAGCAATATTTGTTGCTTCCTGACTTGTTAATTTTGGCCATTTTGACTGGTGTGAAGTGGCATCTCATTGTGGTTTTGATTTATATTTTCCTGATGATGAGCATGATGTTGAACATTTTTTCATGTCTGTTGGCCACTTGTATATTTTCTTTGGATAAATGTCTGTTTATGTATTATTCCCATTTCTTGATGGGATTATTTGCTCCTTGGATGTTGAGTTTGATAAGTTCTTTATAGATTCTGGGTACTAGCCCTTTACCTGATATTTCATATGCATATATCTTCTCCCATTCTGTCAGCTGGTTTTGGTTTTGTTGATTACTTCCTTTGTTGTGCAAGGATTTTCATATTGATGAACCCCAGTTCATTTTTGCCTTTCTTATCCTTGCCTCTAGAGACATGTCTAGCAAGAAGTTTCCCTGGCCATGGCCAAAGAGGTTGTTGCCTGTGTTGTCCCCAAGAATTTTGATAGATTCCTGTCTCACATTTAGTTCTTTCATCCATTTTGAGTCTATATTTGTGTATGGTTTAAGGAAATGGTTCAGTTTAATTATTCTGCATGTGGCTGTCCAATTTTCCTAACACCATTTATTGAAGAGACTGTTTTTTGTTTTTTCTTTTCTTTTCTTTTTTTTTTTTTTTTTTTTCCATTGGGCATTCTTTCCTGCTTTGTCGAAGATTAGTTGACCATAGAGGTGAGAGTCCATTTCTGGGTTTTCTATTTTTTTCCATTGATCTTTACGTCTTTACGTCTTTACGTCTTTTGTGGCAGTACCATGCTGTCTTGATGATTACAGCTTTGTAATAGAGTTTGAAGTCCGGAATTGTGATGCCTCCAGCTTTGGTTTTCTTTTTCAATATTCCTTTGGGTACTCAGGGTCTTTTCTGGCTCCACACACATTTTAGGATTATTTGTTCCAACTCTTTGAGAAAGTTGATAGTATTTGATAGGGTTTGAATTGAATTTGAAGATTGCTCTAGGTAACATAGACATTTTCACAATATTTTTTCTTCCAATCCATGAGCATGGGACTTTTTTTTTTTTCATTTTTTTGTGCCTTCCTCAATTTCTTTCATCAGTATTCTATACTTTTCTGAGCACAGATTCTTTGCCACTTTGGTTATGTTTATCCACAAGTATTTTATGGTTTTGGGTGCAATTATAAAATGAATTGACTCCTTAATTTCTCTTTCTTCTCTCTAACCATTGGTGTATAGAAATGCAACTGATTTTTGTGCATTTATTTTATATTCTGCTACTTTACTGAATTCCTGAATGAGTTCTAGCAATTTTGGGGTGGAGTCTTTTGGATTTTCCACACAGAGTATCATCTGCAAAGAGTGAGAATTTGAATTCTTCTATGCTGATTCTGATGCCTTTCATTTTTGTTGTTGTTGTTGCCTGACTGCTAAAGCTAGGGCTTCTAGTACTATGTTGAATAGCACTGGTGATAGTGGACATCCCTGCAGGGTTCCTGACATTGGGGGAAAAGCTCTCAGTTTTCCTCCAATGAGAATGATATTTACTATGGGTTTTTCATAGATGACATTTTATGATATTGAGGTACATACCTTTATGCCTATGCTATGAAGAGTCTTAATAAAGAAAGGATGCTGTACTTTGTCATATGCTTTTTCTACATCTATTGAGAGGATCATGTGGTTATTGTCCTTTATTTTATTTATGTAGTGTATCACATTGATTGGTTTGCAGATGTTGAACCAACCTCGCATCCCAGGAATAAATCCCACTTGGTCATTGTGAATAATCCTTTTAATGTACTGTTAGATCCTACTGGCTGGTATCTTGGTAACAATTTTTGCATCCATGTTCATCAGGGTTATTGATCTATAATTCTCCTTTTTGGGGTGGTCCTTGCCTGGTTTGAGGATCAAGGGAATGCTGACATCATGGAAACTTTGGATGTTTTTCTTCCATTTTGATTTAGTTGAAACAGCTTCAGAAGAATAAGTATTAATTTTTCTTTACATGTTTGGTAGAATTCCATTGCAAAGCCATACAGCCTGGGTTCCTGTTTGTTGGGAGAGTTTTGATTACTGCTTCAAATCCTTTGATGGTTATGGGTCTGCTAATGTTTTCTATTTCTTTCTGGCTCAGTTTTGGTAGTTTTATGTCTCTGGGAATGTATCAATTTCTTCCAGATTGCCTAATTTGTCAGCATATAGTTGCTCATAATATGTTCTTATAATCGTTTGCATTTCCTTGGTGTTGGTTGTGATCTCCCCTCTTTCATTTATGATTCTCTTTATTTCAGTCCTTTTTCTTTTATTTTAGATAAGTCTGGCCAGGTATTTATCAATCTTGTCAATTCTTTTAAAGAACTAGCTCTTAGTTTCATCAATATGTTCTATTGTTCTTTTGGTTTCTATTTCATTGATTCTTGCTCTAATCTTTATTATTTCTCTCCTGCTGGGTGTAGGCTTTATTTGCTGTTTATTGTACACAACCTTTAAGTGTAAGGTTAGGTTCTTTATTTGAGACTTTTCCTGTTTCTTGATAAAAATTGTAGTGCTATATCTTTCCTTCTGAGGACCCCCTTTGCTGCATCCCAAAGATTCAGAACAGTTGGTTTTCATTTTCATTTGTTTCCATGAGTTGTTTAAATTCTTAATTTCCTGGCTGACCATGGAGTCTTTAGTAGAATGCTCTTTAGCCTCCATGTATTTGAGTTCTTTCCAACTTTCCTTTGGTGATTGAGTTCAAGTTTCAAAGTGTGGTGGTCCAAAAATATGCAGGGAATGATCCCCCTCTTTGGACCAGTTGAGACCTGATTTGTGACCTAGGTATGATGCTATTCTGGAAAATGTTCCATGTGCACTCAAGAAGAATGGGAATTCTGTTGCTTTGGAATGAAATATTATGAATATATCTGTGAGGTCTACCTGGTCCAGTGTATCATTCAAAGACCTTATTTCCTTGTTGATCTTCTGCTTTGATTATCTGTCCATTGTAGTGAGGGAATGTTAAAGTACCCTACTATTATTATATTGTTATCCATGTGTTACTTTAATTTTATTATTAATTGGCTTATATAATTGGTTGCTTCCATGTTAGGGGTATAAATATTTACAATTGTTAGAACTTCTTGTTGTATAGACCCTTAAATTATGATATAGTATCTTTCCTCATTTTCTTATTGTACTCTTTGGTTTAAAAATCAAATTTGTTTGATATAAGGATTGCCACCTCAGCTTTATTTTGATGTCTATTAGCATGATAAATGGTTTTCCATCCCTTCACTTTCAGTCTGGTGGTGACTTTGGGTCTACAATGAGTTTCTTGCAGATACCCTATTGATGAGTCTTACTTTTTTATCCAATCTGATACCCTGTGTCTTTTGATTGAGACATTTAACCTATTTACATTCAATATAACTATTGAAGGACATGAATTTAGTGCTATTGTATTGCCTGTAAAATAACTGTTATTGGATATTGTTTCTGTTCCTTTCTGATCCATGTTACTTTTGGCCGCTCTCTTTGCTTAGAGGACCTTTTTAAATATTTCTTGCAGGGTTGGTTTGATGATCACAAGTTATTTTGGTTTCTGTTTGTCCTGGAAGCATTTTATCATTCCGTCTATTCTGAATGACATCCTAACTAGATAAAGTATTCTTGGTTACATGTTTTTCTCCTTTATCACCTTGAATATATCATGCCAGTCCTTTCTGGCCTTCCAGGTCTCCATGGATAGGTCTTCTGCCAACCTAATGTTTCTACCCTTGTAGATTACATACCTTTTGTCCTGAGATGTTTTCAGGATTTTCTCTTCATCTGTGAGATGTGTAAGTTTCACTATTGCATTTTGGGGTGTTGACCTATCTTTACTGATGTTGAGAGGGGTTCTCTCTGTCCCCTGGATTTTAATACCTGTTTCCTTCCCCAGATTACAGAAGTTCTCCACTATAGTTTGCCCCAATATGCCTTCTGTCCTCCATCTCTTTACTTCTTCTGGCATCCCACTTATTCTAATATATTCCTGTTTTATGATATCACTTGTCTCTTGAATTATCTGCCTGTGATCCATTTGTTCATATATATTTTTCTCAGCTTCTTTATTCTCTATCATTTGGTCTTCTATATCACTAACTCTATCTTCTGCCTTATTTATCGTAGCACTTAGTCTCCATTTCTTATTGCATCTCATTAATAACCTTTTTTATTTGACTTGGTTAGATTTTAGGTTTGTTTTTTTTGTTTTTTTTTTTCCCTACAGAAGGAGATTCTTCAGTGTCTTCAATGCGTTCTTCAAGGTCAGCTAGTATTTTTATAATTTTTATACTGAACTGTAGTTCCAACATCTTAGTAATGTTCACATTGATTAGGTCCCTGGCTGTTAGTACTGCCTCATGTTCTCTTTTTTGGGGTGGTTTTTTTTTTTTTTTTCATTTTATCATTCTGTTCATAGAAGAATAGATGAATGAGAGAGCAAAATACTAAAATGGTAACAACAACCACAGAGAAGTGTACACTAAACAAATCAGAAGAGACCCCAAACTGGGAAAACACAAACAAACAAATAAAAAGAGGGAACAGAATGAACAATACACTAGATTCTGTGTGCATTTTGGTTTGTTTTTGTTTTTGTTTTTGTTTTTTAGAAAACTAGATCCCAAAATTGTAAAAAAAAAAAAAACACCTTTATACATATAAAAATAAAATTAAATACAATGAAAAGATAGGATGTGAGTGTAAAAGTGGAAATTAAAAGACAAGAAAAAAACAAGAGAAAGAAAAGGAAAAATGCAATAAAAGAAGGAAGGCACATAAACAGGTGAACAGATCAGAGCAATACACTATCTTCTGAGTGAATTTGTTCAGTTTGTTAACAGAAACTACATATCAAAATGTGAAAAAACTTAAATACACAAAAAAAATAAAATTAAATACATTGAAAAGATAGAATGTCACTGTAAAGATGAAAATAAAAAAAAAAAAGACTTTGACAAAACAGAAATAAAAGCAACACAAAACAAAAAGGAAAGAGAGAGAATATGATCAGGGAGGTGAATAGAACTGAACCATACACTAGACTTTAGGTGTACTTTGATCTCTTAGGGGAAACTGCATCCCAGAATTATAAAGAAACACACACACACACACACACACACACACACACACACACACACACTATGATTAGATATAATGAAGAGATAGAATGTTCGTATAAAGATGAAAAATT